>JAUMHH010142178.1:0-39559 GCA_032359455.1 Chlamys rubida
AGTCAGGCAAAAGTGGGGATATATTCGATTTAACCAATTACTTTTATATAGAGTAAATAAAGTAGAGGTATAATAATTATATAAAAACGATTACTAAGGTACAAGGTCAGCTATGTCTAACTGAAATATCTTTTTTTTCTGTTTGATGATTTGAGATATGTTTGCCGTGTTGTAGATATCTGCAGTTACCGCATCACTGTCTTGAACTTATCGGGGGACATAATTACAGTGCTACATGCGTTATGTTTACGTTTACGGATCACGTGGTTTCGAAACCGGTTTTTCCATTAGGTTTTCCTGATGTCATTTCTGCGTTTCTCATTTTATGCCGACATGTGTTTCGTGCATTGTTATTTGTATTTGAACTTAAACAAACGTTGTATACAGCTTACCAGAAAATATAAGCACAAATAGAAAGGTACGGCTTGTCTACATAAGTAAGATACTATGTACAACATGTGCAAACACTGTATACTGAGTCTGATAACGACATATTTCAATTTGTCAGATCCAATGAGCAGTACACTACACAGGTAGTGATGACTTATCAACATCAATTGAAATGGCGCTGCTGTTTTGACGTAAGCCTTCGTGCACATGTTTGCTTTGCCTACGGCGATGTAGTTATGTAGTTATATAATTCAATGCTGAGCTTTCAGCAGTGCGTAAAAACAACTATAACTTAACTGTTATTGATGTGCATGTGTAATATATATTTGGTATTTTGCGTTCCCGGTTGCAGACAATATACTTGACAATTGTCTCCGTCGCATTCATCAGCATATCAGGTTCGTCTTTTATATACGCCCTGCTGTAATGTTGTGACACTATACTATCTTTGATATGCGTCATAGCAAATATATCTATATCGACAATTTCAAACGCTGTTATGTTAAAAAGCCTCAAAAATATTCACCTTTGTGGCTCTTAAGTATAATTAAAATGTACCTGATGACCCAGGAAGAACAGACAACACCACAGCACATAACATGTGAGTCTATTAAGTATTGTCCAGTATACTACAGTATGTATAGGACTAATAGCCCTGGTATAGGTCAATCTGAAGCTTACTCCACCGTTCTCTTAAAGCACAACTTAGTTATATATTCCTGTGAGAGTGTATTATTTAGTTACGCAATATCTATGCCGATAAAATTAACCTTAATGTTATTTCAAAAGAAAGTTGCTGTATCATTTAATGGTCACCACCTTACTTGAAAATATTCCCCTTGTGCGATGTGAAAATCGATGTTTTTGATATTGATCATTTATGGTGGTTGGTCGTTTCGTTATCACTACCCCGATTCGGTCTATGAGCACGTTACATATCTCGAATTCTAGATAAATGTACATGGTGGGTATTGTAAATGAAGCAAGAGAGGTTTTCAATTCCGGAACGCCTGGTCACTTTATCATAATTCCTTTCAAGCGTGTCCGTGTTATAATTCATTTAATCATATGTTGTCCAATTATCATCGATTTCGAGCTAGATTTGCTGTTCTTTTTACACTTTTGTATTCTCTTGTTCTGTTTTATTTACTTCTAGCAATAAATGTGATATGGTGACCTTAAATTTCAAATCAACAATGATGGCATTTAAACACACATATACCTATCGCTTAGAGATATTCCCTGGTCGAAAGCTTATATGTGTATGTCATCATATGATCCATATAGCGACAGACTTGTTCGTAACCAATAATTTACTGTCTACAACATCTGTTTCACATAACTGAACCTTGACGCTAAAACATACTTGGAATCTTCTCCAATTAACCTACGTATCGTGTTAGGGGCTCAAGGAGGCAAGACAAATTGGCTCCTTCGATTCATGCCGGAAGTGTAGTAGATTTATTTCCAATGTGTACCATTTCCTCCCCCGTACACAAAAACAGGCTGTTTACAAACGTTGAGTTGATCTTTTCCATGAAACAAATCTTACTCTGCGATGAGTAAGAGGACTGCAGTAGAGCCAATGTCAATTAATCCAGGAGCATTGTGCTAATTTCTGCAGTAGGGTCAGTAAAAACACTTCTTTAAAATGCCTGCAAAAAGTGAATTGAAAGAAATGAGATTCATACTTAATACATTTATGTATCGTATCTTAAATGAATTCCCATATTTATATATGAGATGTATCAATCTACGTACGACATGGAAGAATCTGCAAAGATTAATAAAAAAAAACTACCGTCAAAAGATATAATTTCATACGAAATAGTAACTGACCTAATTCATCAAACATCAACACTGTAAATGACCTAATTCATCAACCATCAACACTGTAACTGACCTAATTCATCAAACACCAACACTGTAACTGACCTAATTCATCAACCATCAACACTATAACTGATCTAATTCATCAACCATCAACACTGTAACTGACCTAATTCATCAAACATCAGCACTGTAACTGACCTAATTCATCAAACATCAACACTGTAACAAACCTAATTCATCAAACATCACTATCGGACATGTAACTAACCTAATGCATCAACCATCAACTCAACACTGTAACTGACCTAATTCATCAAACATCAACACTGTAACTGACCTAATTCACCAAACATCAAACTGTATCTGACCTAATTCATCAAACATCCAAAATGTAAATGACTTAATTCATCAAACATGTTTAATGTAATCTTAATCAAACTTCCATAATATTACAACATGGAATATGTTTGTGAAACGATGTTTCCAAGACTCGTGTGCCAAATTTAATGAATACATAAATTCTGTATAAATTTTAATTAATTTTCCTCGTTACATTAGATTTTAATATGTGATAGTCTTGTTTCTTTTTTCATACAGTGCGTTTTTCTGTCACAGATTGATTTCTTCTTTTTACGGTGAAAATAAAGTTGATATTGTTCTACTCTGACAAATACAAGTTCTATTTTTTTGCATTTTCCACATAAAATTGCCCAATCAGATCAGGTATCACTAAGAGAAATAACAAACATCGTAATTATCAATTGTGACTCATTTGTGTTTGAAGAAGATGGACTATTTGTTGAACGAAACCCATGTACATGTATTTATACTCATCAATATTATGTATTTTGATATTGTCCGTTTCCGATATCAATAACCGGGGAAAAATTCAAGAGAAACCTAAGTATACGTCATCAGAATATACCTGATATTACATTGGGATAGATTTCCTGCGGGAATATGCACTGCAAAAAAATATCTTATACCATTTCTGCGAATCCACTTTATATATCTCCTATACGAAGGTACGTTATTATGCATGCGACACGTTTAAATTCTGGACTGACGTCATTATTGGTGCTTCTTGAGAGTATGTGTGCAAATGGAAAGGACTGTTGTTTTAATTCGCTTGTTATTGGAGTTCAGAGCTATTTGATCTTGATTTTTTTATAAAGGACAGATCCTGTCTATGTGGCTATGCCCCCTGTTGCTACCCTATCTTCCTTGCTCATGAATAATGACAAACTCTATTTCGTATGCATGTGCACTTTGAAAACAACTCCTATCAGATGATACCGTTAGTACGATATCTAGTCGAGGTTTAATCTTAACTTCTACTTCATTTCCTGTTTGCAAACATTAACACACAACTAGGTGGGTTATTACGTTTCCCGTGTAGTCTACTGATAGTTCAACCAATGCGAGGCTACATATGGAATGTGTTGACATTTACTTGGGTAAGCCAGGCGCTCCGGCATACCAATAGAACCACTCGGAACCGCCAGAGGAGATCATTACATGTCCCATGTGGTCCATAGCAATAGAAAACAGAAGCAGAAGGCACGAGCCATCTCCCAAACAAATACAACATACTGAGGCGTACGGTTGATTTAGGATACAAATTATGCGTTGGCGTTGAATTACAGTATTCAATCATACTTAAAAGAGAGCATCGTGTTACGTAGGTCCAAACCTGATGCATTCCATGTAGAATTCATTTTACTTTATTGCTATTTTTCAGTAGTCACAAATACTTCAAATTAGTCACGGTAAACAGAATGTAATATGACTTTCTCAATGCTGACATATTACAATTACTTGCAGAAGATTGAATAACAGCTGTGTTTCTAGCTCGGTATCACCGGCGTCGGTTCGGCGATTAGTCGCTGGTTCTGGATCGTTACTGTCTGGTTTTACTAAACACGTGACTAATCAACACCTCCGTTCTGATTGCGGCAGTTACTATACCATAAAGTCTTCATTTCGGTTAAAAATTAACTTAAGTTTCACTTGTGATTAGATGAATGTAATAGAGGAAAGGACGAAATAGTGACTAATGGAGGCTTGATACGTTTGCCATGGTACCAGCTTCACTAGAATAGCTTCATGTAATCAATTTTTCGAGCTTTTTGTGTGTGTGGTTTTTTCTGGGTCGGAATGAAAAGAAGCATGCGTCGGATATACACTTCCTGCTTATTGTCATCATTTCAACAGACATTTGCGGCACAATAACACCTCGACGCTTAAAATTCTCCCTTTTATCACTTATGAAACCATAGACCGGAAGTACATCGGATTTAAAAAAAGGAAAAGTTTCGTAACTGGCGAAAGTTAAATTAAAAAGAACGTTGGTTTGGAAACTAACTAAAACGACAGGCGTTCCTTGACAACAAATCAATATGGTACTGAAGTACATAGCTCGCGTACCCATTAGTCCCTACATCAAACACAACTTGTGTGTAAAATATCCTCCGTCCCATTAAGTAAACATAAATAGTTGTTATTGTTAGGATTCATTATGCATGAATATCAGTATAAAACAATATAGGGTAAGTCACAAAAAATACTAAATTTGAACTTGTCTATATAATATTGTTTCCACAATACTCTGTCATAATTTGATAATGTTTTATTGTCAAGTAAATCAGCCTTCATTTAAATAACAACATATAAACCCAACACTATCGGCTTGACCTTGACCAATGGCTTTAACTGATTTAAACGAAAAATTGTAAAATTATTGTACAACTTACCATACTTTTATATATATTACGTATTTTGTATTTAAATATGTATTTGTTCACACAAAGTGTACTATTTTCCCTAGTATGTGTAAGATAGTCTTAACTGTATTGTTTATGTAAAACAACATAATAATGATATTGACCACTCTGCCCTTTCCTTTGCAGACCATGAGTTTGACGATCTTGAGATGCAGGTCGTGCGTTATAAGCCGGAGGGGTTGGATACGCTCTGCCGAAATACCAAATTCTCTCGGAAAGAGCTGCAGATAATGTACCGAGGATTTAAACAGGTAAACAATTATTTTCATAAAATATTCCTCTACATTATTATGATTATTTGGTTAAAGCAAATGAGTTATAAAGATCCTTTCTTTCTTTTATCCTTACCTTATGAGATTTTCGTCTACATGGATTAATGCTATATGAAATATATTAGTTTACCGTTAGGAAAAAGTTGTGACACAGTGTTGTATAAGGTTTACAAGTGGTTACAAGTGGAAGTAGGGGACTATTTCATTGTGTCATCATCAGACGGACGCTTGTCGTTGTTGTGCCTGTTTATGAAGTTTTGAATACTCGTTTATAATATTAACGACATAATAACAGAAGACTTCAAGATTCTCAAATATTTTGTGCCATGTTTTGAGAAATAATTTGTTTTTTCACTATTCTTACATGTCAACTTGGTACTTTTATCCATTGTACCATAAGCTGAGACTTGTCAACTATAATATAATGCACTAGAGAGATCTCCATCAATCGTTTATGCTGAGTACACGATTTATGTACGTTGACAATCTTCTGCAGTATAAACATAAACCTTAAATTTTGTTGTGTAATTCCATCTCATGTAACGTTTGGTAGGACAAAAAGAACACATCACAATAAAGCATGTGGAATTCAATTACCTGTGTGGTAAATTCTTTGACATTTCATGGTAGCCCGAGTTCAAATAGTAAATATTTTTCCTTGGTTTTGGTACTTGTCCCTTAAGAGTAGTGATTGACAGCAGCTAACTAAAGCGCACGCAATAAGTATCTGAATGGCCGCACACGTTAGTTTGCGTTTATTTCATGCGACAGCATGTTCTAACTTTGGGGAAAATGGCCCCATTATGGCCTGTTACAAAGGTTGTGTGCAATGGGACGGTTGTTTGGGTGCAGATGATGCAGTAAAACGTGTAGCGCGCAGTACAAACATTTCTGCAACTGAAGCCATGTTTTTATATCAAATTGCATTTCATATGTAGAAGACTACATTTGTGTTTTAATGAGAACTTTATACAGGAAAAACGATTGGAAAACCACCAACATCGATACCATAGCATCTTCACGTACCATTTGTAAACTTTAGAGACAGAAAGCTCAGAAACAATATATGTTTTTAAACGGTGACGCATCACATGGCGCTGGCAATGTTTTCCTACATCAGACATCCCTGTGATCCGGGCTCTATGTAATATTTCATGTATGTAAATATTGCTGCTTTGCAGAGGCAGTATGACTAGTGATCGTCATTCTCATATTTCGAACACGAGAAACAAATAATGTGTAATCCTTATTTCTATTAACAAACTTCCACGCAGTCAGTTAATGGATTGTATAACAGTAATTATATTACTTGTTATAATTAGTGATAGCTGATATAACAATTCAACGGGTATATTTACTTCGTCAAGCGATATGGCTATGAGATCGTGTCACCTAATCAGTGCTTTTTTTGGATTTTTTTTGTGGTTTTCGATTTTTTGCCTACTCGGCCACCGATCATAGACCACAGTATATGTCAATCAGACGCTTGAACTCTCCAGACGGAATCATGATCAATAGAATGTTTGTCTCTCATCTCAGTGATATTTTCATCTGGTTAATGTATCAAACTAATTTATTATCCCTCAGTGCTGCTATCAAACGGCACTGATCAAGAACACTCCCTAGTCTCGACTCAATAAGCGCTTTGAGGTCTTATCAAAACAGTCCATCTGCTAATTATAGAAGCCTGACCAGGAAAGTTCATCTATGTCAATTTGGCGCTTAAAAATCACAGGCTTTGATAGAAGTTGGTTCCAGGGGCAGCCTTTACACTTGACAACCAAGTTTATATGTGAGAAATTGTAAATGCACCATATTAAAAACTGCCAATTAACTTCTAAGTGGTAAATACAAATGACAGGTATGGTTATTTTGGTAACATAAAACTTTTAATTTAAATAAATTTAGAATGTTCAATACAAAACCATATTGTTCAAAATCTGTAACGTTTCTTAAGGAAACATGTAAATATATAGAACGTTAGATCAAATGTATTGTTTAGTAAAGGTTAAGGCCTGCTTACCAGAATTGTCTACATATTTTGGAAAGAACGTCTGTAAATAGCAACAAAAATAGGCAGCTTAATGAACCTCACTTAAGCTCACGAGGATAGTAGTCGGCGCGCCTCGCGCTGTTTGTCGGGGAGTTCGTCCTTATTTAAGCCACGTGAATGCGATCAATCCTCGATTGGAAAATATGCGTACAAGTGTATGTGCCGGGCTCGTTCCGGTGTACTGCGCATGTCTACTGGTGATGTGTTAGAACCCCATTATCCTTCATCCGTCGATATCTTTCGCCAATATTGCGAACCAGGTCCATGGTATAGATTTATATATCTATAAACAGGGTCACAAATCGATACCGGAGATCCGCGTGGAGGAAAATCTAATTCCGCCATTAATCAGTGTATACGGCCATTCGTTACCGTGGAAGTACTAGTGGAGTGTCCGTAATATCATCAGCACTTGTCCGACATCGGCCCCAGGAGGGACAATCCTCCATCATCACAGATTCTCAATCTATGAAATGACAACAACTGAGACAGTTGCCATTACTATGATCGTCTTCACTCACACTGTCAGTCGCCATGTTTTTGCTGGTATCACCGGGCCTATTTCGCATATTCGGCCACGTCATAAATCCTGTATGGGCTGATATATGATCTTCGTTTAAAGCACATTTTCTTTCGGAGATAAAATTATCAGAGAGTTCTTACATATGATGATAAAATAAAAATTGTGGCTTACCAGCATAGGTTGTTTTATTGCCAGCATCATAGTGTGCATACAAAATGGCTAACAGCAATCTCACAAAAGACGAGGGAGCGTATTGAATTCAAGGTCAACAAAGCCATGACAATAATAATGTCCACGTAACTTATAGTATTGAGCATGTGACATAAAAGGTAAAACATCAGTATTTTAACCAATTCCAATCAGAATCAGATCTGTCGCTTAAATATATTATTGGGGTTTATTATCCCTGCAACAGCCACGGTCATTTGAATACAGGCGCTTAGGGAGTCACCAACGGAAAGAAAGCCTAGTGATACAGATATGTGAATTCCACTTATTGCAAGGATTGCAAGAAATCAATTTTTGTTTCTATAGTATCCCCTTAAAGAAAACGCAAAGAAGATTCTCCCCTTCCTGCGTGGTTCCGACATTAATCGCCTCTAACGATAGAGGTATTGGATACAACAGATTTAGTCTTTCCCTGCCGGAATTTCATAGGCGGAAGACATGCGTCAACATGATAATAGCCATTGGTTTAACAAAATTTGAACAGAATAAGCCTGTTTAGATACTTTGCAAAGTCTGATTATTTTTCTTTGTCCCTATTTGGGGACAGTGAGGAAATCAACATTGATCAGCTGTCTCCTTTATAATCACCAGGACACTAATCTATTTCTTTACTGTCTTATCTGCTCCCCCATTGATGTCTCTGATTATTTCTGATTTGCCCGAACAACGTGACCGGGTAAAGTGCCATACTTCCTTGTTCAACTGTTGACATTTCCTCGTGGTGACATTATACACAATCTGTCCCAAAGTGACCTGATAAAATGCCGTGCTTCTAAGTTCAGCTGGTGCTACTTCCTGGTAGAAACACTATACACTTTCTGTCCTATTTATGACAAGGTCGTTGTCAGTGGATTATATAGAGAGTTTCATTTTACATCATAACATAATATGTTATTGCACATTATTTGCTGGTGTACCACTAACGGAATTATTATATTCACAAATGGCATGGGCCTTATCAGAGGGCGGCATTCAGAAGATTTCGATGTAGGTGTTGTGGCATTCACAATGAAGCACGTGATTTAAACATATTGAATCCACAGAACAAAATTTATTATTTAATGATATTATACAAATTTCCCGCTAATTTAATTGGCATAATAATAGTTTATCAACTCATTTCTTAACAGAATTCTATATAGTAAGGAACTTTTATTAATGTGAAATTATTAAAATTTAATTAACAATATCAGTGTTCTACGAGTACATATGGAATTAACTTAGCCGCGATTCGAACCCTGGACCGTCGACCACACTAGAATGTTTGATCTGACTTAGGTACCTGTAGACTGGGTCGTCTCTAGAATATTGATTATTAAGAACAACATTATCTCTAATAATTTCGATCACTTGGATGTCTGATTCTAGATCTAAACTAGGGGGAGATAAGCTAGTAGTAAAATACAGTTGAGAAATTCTATGAACGGTAGTTTCTAACCCAGTCTTGCTACCGTTATGTCCGAAACCAATTTAAGGGAAGGCTACATGACGTCATTTTTTTGTTCTTCTTTCCTTATTTTATATGATATGCAAACGTCTAATATTTCGGAATAGCAAAATCATTTTATCTGAGGCATAACCAGGTTTATTTTGGGTGTTATACGGCATAAAGCAACAAAATAGTGTGTGCACTTTAAATCAATCCGCGAAGTAGTGTATACACAGATATGTGTACACTGTTTAGGTATATATTTATACCGTATTATCCTTAAAATAATCATCGTTAGTTATTTAACAGAATTAAAAAATAATGATAATAATGCAACTTGTTTTAGCTCATAGTTAACGAGTTTTATTTTTTCCTCATAAAAACGAAATAATTTTGCACAAAACACAACATTTCGTTGAAACTTCATCACCGATCAAATTTATTCAATCAGAAACTAAATTTACAAATACCGCGCCAAACATTACAGTGTACTACGTCATAATTTTTTGTGTTGTCTTTCCTTTTAAGTTATGTATTATGTTCATGTACTACATAACCTGAGAAAGTTTATTATTAGGGAGAAATCCACATTACAAATGTTTAAACGTAATTTGTAATACATTGTGTGTAATGCAATATTAAATGAAAACCAGGACGCACTCAATAACTCAGCAGTGGGGTTTCAAATGAATATTTTTCTATCTGAATGGAATTATGCCTAAATGAAATGGAAAACTTAATCAAGTACGTAGATGTAAAAGGTATCAGACTGATTGTTCGAACTCAGTATTTTCTATGATAATGGTTACATGTATATTAATGGATGTTTTAAAACACATCCTTGGGTGGTTAAATAATTAAATGTTAAGAGCGGTATCCGCCGTTGTACAGAACCACACGTGTTGTATTAACCAGTGCTGCAATCAAAAAAGTAGAGTCTGTCTAAACTTGACGTACACCATCTCATAAATGCCCTGGGGGGTCTGTAAAGCACGCGCTAAAAACGTCACAGTTTGATCCAGTAATGAAATAACAGTCATGCTATGGAGATTTTTGTAATGGACTACACAGAGGCCATGTTCGTCTGTACTCTCGGTTTGATATGTACTGTATACTTATTTTGATGGACGAAGTGCACGTAGGTCAGTGTCGGTGTTATGACGGTGACTGAGACAAGTGTACGGACCTCATACACATGGTCTACACAGTTTAAGTATTGTATATAAGGTTAGCGCACTTCACTCGTACTAATGGAACGTTAATGGCTCACCTGGCCCCACAATTATACACAGGTGTAAACTCTAGACTTAAGTTTCATAAATATTGTTTCTAGCAGCGGGACATGTTTTTGTTAGGAGCATGGTGGTTATATGCTTTTGTTAAACATTCTCAAAATTGATTAAACTCTTACTTTTCCATTACCTGAACTAATCTCGTGTTCAAAAGTTCTGTTTTATCTTTACTCAGGTTGTTCAATGCTGATGGCATTTAACTAAATAAAAATCAGTTTCAGATTGTTTCACACACTTGATATTTGCACATTTGATTTGGCTCCCTAAATACATATATTACATATTGTGATATATATATTAGTATTATAATATATATTATTATACAATATATATACTGTATTATATATAAAATAAAATAGTATATCTGTCAGATCTACCGCTAGGCCTTTCTGCCTTCTAGGGCTTCTTCAGGCGATACTACATATGTATATTATAATGTATATTATATGGGGCAAAGAAGTAATTCCAACAGTGTGGAAAAGTTTAGGTTGGCAAATTTTCGGAGCGATCCGCTCCTTTATCAAGACACAGTGAAACAGAACAGATACATGTACATATACATCATATTACAAGAAGATAGTATGTCCTGTCAACATAAATACATTGTAAATAGTCCCCCTGATAAACCTCTAAAGAGATGAAAGCGCTAGGAAGGTACTAAGAAACTCTTGTCATTTGTTTTTATATTATAGGATATATTTTGGGAATCTGAATAAGTTTTTGCGTATTCACAAAAATCCATTTTCGTTAATTTTTATAAGCAAATGTTCTCAATGCACAATTGCTTTTTGCTATCAAAGTCGTATCATCTTATACCAAACATTTGTTATAGCAATGGTAACAGTTTGCTTGCTTATAACTCAAAGGATATAATGCTCTATTTCGTTACGAGCAGTTCAGATGTTAGCGCTTTTGTCTGATATATCAATGATTTTCACATAGTTACATGTATTTACAAGCAAAACGTATATCGATATGCACACTTAAGAACGAAATTCGTTGGTTCATGTACTGTAAAATTTAACTGAAGTCATCTTCAGTAATAGTAGATGCTGCAAGTCACATCCCTATCAGGGACAACAAAAATACCTGATGGAAAGCAAAAGCAAAAATAAAACTGCACGCACTGTAAACAAAATGACACGAAATCATGTAATCAGTGAAGGAGATATCTCAATGTCGCTCAATCAATATCGTGGCATCGTTGACATAACAAATCCTCTTTACAGAATAACATGAAAGTTGACTCTAGGGATAGGATTGTCTAATTCTGTTCATTCTTTCATAAAGTCAAGACTGTCTGTCTCCAGCATACTTGGATTGTCTCTTGATGTTTCAGTTATAGTCAATCAATACTATACATAATAAATTTGTAGTTGAAAAACAATCGTTCAATGTTTCTTCTTATTTTCCTAAACCAAATCATGTTGACAATATGGCATTCAACATATTTACACCACTGTGTTACAAATAGAAATCTTTCTGAATGCTGCAACAGATACATTACATTGCAATAGTCCATGCAGATCACACTATTGCCTCCTGTCATTCTCTACTGATAACCTTTTTTGGACACCAAGAAGGTGTCTTAATAATTAGTTGGTGTGACTCACCAAACAGTCACATTTCACTGAGTATCTATTTGTATATCATTGTTTGTCACAGAAACCGTATTTGTATCCTAATGCACAGTCATATATTATGTACTTATTTTATGGTTACAGGAATGTCCAACAGGGATAGTCAACGAAGAGACATTCAAAGAAATCTATGGTCAGTTCTTTCCTCAGGGTGGTACGTATCGGTCTTATTTAACATTACCACATCATGTTGTTGGTTATAACTATGAAACACAACATTGACTCCATCTTGTTGTGTTCAACGTTTGTCTCAGTGACAAAGTCTAACTAATGTATACGAGTGACTTGTTTATGAAACAGATAAGCTGATTAGTAATCAATTATATTCTTGCAGTTGATTATAGATATTTCAAAAGTGTCGGTGGCTGTGGTTGAATTATCGATTATTTCCCTCTCTTCATTCCTCCTGATATACACGTCTGTGTAGAATTTCGTAAAGCCCGAGAAATTTCAAATATTCGCGTTCTTTGCAACGGAGGGAACACCACCCCGTCTTTTATATGGTAGTAGCTGGTTAACCACTGGCACGACTTAAAGACACAAATAGGTCTCTGGCGACTATTTGAAATGGCGTCCCTAGCCGCTTTTGGCGTTTCTATTGAAAATATTGCATTTATATGGATGTGACATTTGATTTTGTTTTCTATTTACTTCGTCTTTTTGTATTGCTTTTGAAAAGCGTTTGATGATTCGAAACATGACATGCAATGATTTTTTATATAAAAGCAAATGTGTTATCCTGTACTATACAAGGATACCAAATACTAACGACATGGTTTTTGAAAATTTGATGATGGATTTTGTATTCTAAATTTGAATATTATTTAAACGACGAAAAAACACCTTAGACAACTATTAAACCACGGCGTAAGTTTGAAACTTAAACAAAAAGAAGGTTAAGGAATCAATACATTTATTCAAGCATTTAACTGTTTTCAGTTGGCACTCATATTCAACTTGAATGCCAAGTTGAACGTGACAAATTCAAGAAAGCGTTTTGCTCTTTGTCTCTTAGAACAAATTTTAAACGAGGAATATTTATAAAAAATGACCAAATATTTGACCAAAGACGCAGTCTGTCGTTTTATAGAATATAATAAGCTTCAAGTTCACCAAATTAGGACAAAGCAAACGACAGCGTCATTACGCCAAAATAATTGTACCATTGTATCAACACGAAAATCAAACAACAAACGTTAAAACTGACAAGATGTGCTCCCGAAAAGTAAAGTAAGTCTTATAAATCTATTCTGTCACCTAAGTGAGTTTTCCAATTTTAAGACGGCCCTGTTGTTAAGATAAACGTTAGCTATTAACATAATATAATTCTAATGATGTTTCGAATGTTATGCGTCTATTCCAGATTCCAGCGCGTATGCACACTATGTCTTCAATACTTTTGACCACGACAGGAATGGAACCATCAGTTTTGAGGTATGTCACTACTAAATCATCTACGTAGATTAAAACTGATGATAATTGTATAACCACAATATATCCCCGTGCTGTCTTCATCACTATTGCGTCAACGGATGTGACGCAGATCGTTTCTTATGATTGGCGATTGATAATAACCACTACACGGCGTTGTCTGTGATCCCCGGAAATTAAACCGATAAGATTTTCTTAATTACGTTCATAGAATTTGATAGCACGATAGACCAGATCGATACAGCATGTTGCAGACTACATTCATACGAAACCGGATGTCAAAAATGATTTCAATAAACTGAAATAGATTCGTTTACACAATGTATTAAGTTTAAATTTAGGTTGTAGCGCGTGCACATATTTGATTACGTTCTGAATCGGATTCATTACGTCATACTTGTTATGTGCGAATACCTGTTCTTACTTTTTTACTTCAATTGCCTATTTATGTATAATTTTTCATATTTACCTATTATTTTAACATTTTGTGAGTTTTGCATAAATTAATTGATAAATATCATTAATTTAAGTTTAAATCTTATGCTCTTGACGCTCAGTCTAAGTGGTGATATTAACGTATCAACTGTTAAACAAAGCTGATAGGAAGGGTTGACAAGGTTACGTCCTCACAGGTTTCAAATTCTAATGAAGTTAATAAAAAAATACTATATAGTGGAAAATCCGTTCGCGGCTCAATAAGGAAACAGTAGGCGTATTAAACACAACATAGGGCAATATTTTCTGGTGGCGCTCTTAGTGTTTTACAATTAGACCTATTTTTGCTCGAAAATTATCTAAATTTTAGTGTTGACACCAATCTTCTGCATAATAATAACCACTCATGCATATGCAAGAATCTAACATATCTCTGTGCAACAGCTTGTAAAGTATCATTTTCCTATTGATCATGCTGTATATATCTATCTACATCTACATATACAGGTTACCTCCGCATCAGCTGTGAACGTCTAGCTGTTGATTGTAATTGTAGACTGAAATACAAATATGGTTGCAATAATAGATATGAAACAGGAAATAAAAAAAGAAAGAATAGGTGAGAAAATATCGGTGACTTTTTAAAATTCAGTTTGAATGTATTTCGATTTATTCAAATCCCTGTAAAACGCGAAATTTTAACACTGAAATAGTCAAGCTAACACGGAGAAACACACATATACGGCTTCATAACTCATCCAGAATTTAAATCCTTATTTTGATAGTAGTGATCTCTAAAACAAACCAATTTTAAAATAATTACCTCCTTAAAACAATTAAGGACAATGCGACAGACCTACATTGTTGAACGTCCTGACAACAATCCATTGTTTAAGTTGTAAGTCGTGAATCATTGAGTCATTTACTGTATAATTTAAATAAGTGGTCCATGATTTGCTATTGCGTGTATACACAGCCGTTGTCCCTACAGTAATCCAAACGTAGAGGGTTACACAAACAAATGGTGATTCATATCTATTAACTGTTTCCAACACATTTCAACATTCTAAAATTAATGCCTGTTTGATGTTAGCCAGTCACCTGTGATGAATTGATGGGGTGATAGTGTTTCAGGAACATTTATTTCTCAAAAACGTCATTGCTTTTATAAAATAGTTGGATGGATAGGAATGTCCCAGCGGCAAGCTCGAGATATCCGACCCCGTCCATCGAGTGAAATGAATCCAAAAGTCGTTCTATTCCGTCTTTTCGTATTGCAGAGTTATCTTCCCTTGTGAGCAGGTATTGATTGTTACGTCATTGGTTTGTGAGAGTAACGTCATCAATTTTTGAGAAAACGACGTAATTTTCTCACACAAACAAATGACGTAACAATCAATACCTGCTCACAATAGAAGATAACTCTGTAATACGCAAAGACGGAATATGTGTGTAATAAGCAAAAAGTATTGTCAAATCTGTTGTGCGTTGATGTTACTTAGATATTTAGTTCAAAATATATTTAATTATTTAATACATCTATATTTTTTGCACATACCTTTCATACAGTAGGACGTTCTCAAAGTCTCTATTTTGACAATATTCATTAAAAGCGTGTGATACAAACAACAATGCTCATTTACAATGTATCAATGAATAACAGCTTGAGTATTCCATTGGCGTTATTTTCAAAAAACGTTTTTGTTATTTAGTAGTCGTCCTCACATGTTACTTCTGTGAAAATCTTCAATGCCATTGTCTGGGATATAATTCAATATGGCACCAGAATAAATGGCCTTCCTTCAGCGAGATCTCCTTAACAGAAGCTGTCGGTGAGGTTAATTATATAAATAGATCCCTTGACAATCCCGACTCGTAAATAAACGTCAGCATTGGACTGTTGTTTTTCTTCTCGCTAATTCCACGAGGTATAGACACGACGAGATAAATACGCTTTCTGTCAGAACGTACTTGAAACAATGCCTGACAAAATCACTTTATTGGATGATATTTGCAGATTAAATGCAGATTTTGTGAGGATATTTGTGGAACGTGTCGATTCTATGCTGACAAATACAATTACATTATTTGACAGCCATGCTATACGTGGAATGCCACAGCAAATAGCACACTAGACTAAAAAGATATAGCACCTATTAAAAAGATCAGTAGATTGATGCTTTAAGCCAAAGAGAGTCATTTAAACAGCACTATTTGGCCATTTTGTCTGTTTAAGTGGCGTTACTGGTCGAAAGAATGAAAACCATTTCGATAGTGTCATGAAACATATGATGAAATAAAGCGAAAGGTGCATATCAAACTTTTTTTGTAGCGTTACAATTTATTTAACATTTGAATAAACCGATAATTTAAATAACTATATCATGTAAATAGTGTCAGAGTAGCTTTTCAGCTATCAAGTTACATCCAACCTAGGAAACTGTAAGTTCACCAGCATAGTACAGCCACCCTGAGGGACTGAGAGTTTACCAGCAGAGTACGGCCACCCTGAGGGACTGAGAGTTTACCAGCAGAGCACGGCCACCCTAAGGGACTGATAGTCCAACAGCAGAGAACGGCCACCATGAGGGACTGATAGTCAACCAGCAGAGTACGGCCATCCTCGGGGACTGATAGTCCACAAGCAGAGTACGTCCAACCTCGAGGACGGATAGTCCACCAGCAGAGAACGGTCACCCTGAGAGACTTATAGTTTACCAGCAGAGTACGGCCACCCTGAGGGACTGATAGTTACCAAACAGCGTACGGAGTACGGCAAACCCTGAGGGACTGATAGTCAACCAGCAGAGTACGGCCATTCTAAAGGACTGATAGTTCACCAGCAGAGTACGGCCTACCTAGGGGACTGATAGTTAACCAGCAGCGAACGGTCACCCTGAGATATTGATAAGTCCACCAGCAGAGTACGGCCAACCTCGGGGCCTGATAGGTCCCCAGTAGAGTACGGCCACCCTGAAGGACTGATAGTCCACCAGCAGATTACGGCCAAACTGAGGGACTGATAGTCCACCAGCAGAGTACGGCCGACCTCGGGGACTGATAGTTCCCCAGCAGAGTACGGCCGACCTCGGGGACTGATAGTTCTCCAGCAGAGTACGGCAAACCCTGAGGGACTGATAGTCAACCAGCAGAGTACGGCCATTCTGAAGGACTGATAGTCCACTAGCAGAGTACGGCCTACCTAGGGGACTGATAATTAACCAGCAGGGTACACCCACCCTCGGAGACTGATAGTCTGCCAGCAGAGAACGGTCACCCTGAGAGATTGATAGTCCACGAGCATATTACGACCAATCTCGGGGACTGATAGTTCACAAGCAGGGTGATGCCAACCTCGGGGACTGATAGTATACCACCAAGCAACGGTCACCCTGAAAGACTGATAATCTATCAGCAGAGTACGGCCACCCTGAGGGACTGCTAAGTCCACCAGCAGAGTACAGCCAACATCGGGGACTGATAGTTACCAAGCAGAGTATGGCGAACCTCGGGGACTGATAGTCCACCAGCAGAGAACGATCAACTTCAGGGACTGATAGTTCACCAGCAGGGTGCGGCCAATTCCGGGGACTGATAGTCCACCAGCAGAGTACGGCCAACCCCGGGGGCTGATTCTCTACCAACAGAGTAATGCCAACCTCGGGCACTGACAGTTCACAATTAGTGTACACGCAACCGCGGGGATTGATAGTCTACCAGCAGAGTCAACATCGTTGTGACGTTAAATATTCGGTAGAAATACGACTAATGGAAGTTGTTTTATGTCAATGCAATAACCGGAAAAGCTAGATGCTCACTCTACCATTTGGCCATTAATACTTGACAAATATTATGATCCTCACACCAATGATATCGCAAACTGGTCTTCATGGAGTTATCAATGGAATGTGTACAACATACAATGTAACTAACATGTAAGCCTAGCTCAAGATGAGTATGTCTCTGCAAGATAGCTACTACTATTTGTAATGTTCAACATTGTGTCCGAACCATGAATCTAATTGAGTGTGGGCTTGCTATTTACTCTAACCAAACATGCCGCTCCAAGTAATATCCCGGTTTCGAAAGAATTATTAATTTGCAGTGGAGCTTCAATACACCATGATTAATTACTGCTATCACGGAACACATAAAGTATGAATATCATTGATTATTCAACAATGACCAAAACCATTCAAGAAATGGTCTCGTAAAAAATGACTGATTATGGTTTACTCTTTAACATATTCCAATAAATCATTGAACTTGTGACCGTTAGCAAATCAGGCATCTAACTAAAGGAAGGCAAACTACAATTGTATTTTGAAAGTAATTCCTATTCACCGATCAAAGTTTTAGACTACAATTCCTATTGATAATATTTCCTCATACATGTACCACGCAGGGTATTTTTTCCTCATTTTTCCCTGTTTAATCACATTTATTTTGATATCTCAAATAGCAATGATTAAACGTCATCAATTCAATATGAAACACAAATATTGAAGGGTTGTTTTTCTTTATTCTACTGCATTACATTTGAAAACGTGAAATATTTTTCTAAGGGAACTCGTTACAATGCAAATATATTTTTACAGATTTTCTAAAGTGGTTTTATTTACAATTACATTAAAGATAGCATAACTAAATTTGTTTGCGTACTGACTTCACAAATGATTCCTGATGCGGATATCTTTACGTAGGATATTTCGTTCCAATATATATATTTCAGAGGATGTAAATATCATTTTGTGAATGTGATTTTCACTGATAAAAAAGCTTGCAAATTTGGTGATACAACATATGCATTTTTACTTATACCGTGCCTAGAATATTTAATATACACTGTGTTTGCTAGGAAAGACTGCTTTACGAAGCTAATGTTTGGCAATAATATTCATGTAAAGCGTCTTGAAACGTGCATCTCTTCCAGCTTCGGTAGTTACCAAATGGGCGTGAAGTCATTAAGACTCGGCAAAATCAACCAACAAGCAAACCACTAAGTATCCCCTGGGGTCAACATGTCCATAATGATCTCTTTCTTGCAATGTTTCCAACGTGTGACCGTAGATTCGGAAGTTGCTTAATTCACCATTGTACTTGTGACTGGTATCACGATTTAAAATACTCTTCACGAGCGATGCGCTATGTGTTTTTAGAAGCTGTTACATTTATCCTGTCGAATTTCTCATTTGTCATTTTGTACGCTCTCCCCTGGGATTCACGAGCACCGAAAATTGAAACTGGCATTTGATGACGGATCTCTGAACTTTTCCCGAGACAGTCAAATAACACTGTTGTCATCGAGAGAAATTCTTGATTACATGAAGGAAGAAAATGCATATCCCAACAGTGTAGTCAAATATTATGCAGGGCGTTGGAATGACCCTTGCTATTAATCACAGGGAGGCGTCATACAAGAAGCATCGAACAAATAATAGCATTAGCGCCCTGATTAAAGCCATTAGATAAAACGATGGTACTTTTTCTGGCGTCGTGCATCTCCAAGATTTTAATTAAATACTTGAATTTTCGTCTTCCGGTAATGAAAGATTAATTATGATCAATCTTCCCATGACACATGATGCATCCTTTACCGATTTAGGTACGCCCGGCTTGACGTTAAGATTATATTGCCATTTATTTTCTACGAGTGAATCGTGTCAGTAACATTATCTTGGCATCGAAATAAGCATGAATGTGAACGGGTCTTTTTTTCTTCTTCTTTTCAAGCGTTCGAGGTTCTCGCAGTCAAACGGATGTGGTCGATGAAATAATTTCTCAATAATTACAAATTTATAGCATCAGCATCGTTATTGAATATGAATATGATATATTACTGTCACGTCCTAACTATAAATTTATGACAAACTTAAAATAAAATGCTGGTTATGATACCTTCAATGAATGGATGGTTATTTAAGGGAATGTCAATAGAACCACGGTGTGTATATCACACTGTTCGACGTGTAATTTCTAATAAATTTGTCCATCGATGTCCGGTCAAAACGAGAATTTCTAGGTATTGGATTGTTTCCTGTGTGTAACTATATGACTTTTCCATCTATTGGCAATCACACATATGACACGTGAAGTCAAATACGAATATTTAGTAGCTGGCTGACCGAGATTTAGGAATCACACAGTTTCCCTTGGTTGCATCAGTTAGCGCCTCTCCTTCAGTAGTACTTTCCATATCTTTTTTCCTAATTGCGCAAATATGGTCAATGTGGTTTAGGGAGTTCTAATATATTTGTGTCCATATGTAAACTTGTAAGGGAGACTTTTTTTCAGGCTGCGCGTAAACAGCATCAACAGTAGTACTACATCTTTGAAAACCTTTTGTTCTGTGGAAGAGTTTTTATATTTTGGAGTTTGGTACTTCTAAGGTAGTTGAGTTGTTCACCTGGATTGTCTTGTTTAAAAGCGCTGAACATTGTTGAGAAGAGTGCTGGTGCGAGAAAACATCAGTGTTTGGCACCATTGCTGACCGGGAAGTCTTTGGATAGTTTACCTTAATCTGGCAGACTGGTCCATTGTGGAGTTTGAGGACGATAATGATTTTTTTCTAGACAATCAAACTTTATCATAATCTGCCAAATCGTTAACGACTAACTGTGTCGAAGGTTTTGGATGCATACAACTTTAGTTGTTTAAACGTTCTTGACGTAATGATGGAATTGGTGAGTAAAGATCCTACGTGGCGTAAGACCTGTTTGATATGAGTGTTTATCAAAACTCTGTCTAGCATTTTCACCTTTGATAGACAAAAAGAATATATCTCTGAGGTTGTCACATAACTGTTTATATCTCTTAAGATCCTCTATGGTATACAATGTGGTAGCATCGATTGTCTATTCGAAGATGCTCATCCGGTTTTACTTGTAATATATACTATTGCGATACAGGACGTTGATTTTATTTAAATGCTGAATCACTCATATCTGATATTTTAATACGAATAATGAATACGCATACAAATGCGCTTGGCAGAATGCCAATGTCTGAAATTATTATTCAATAACTTTTTGGAATTGAAATGCATGCAATATCATGGAAGGCATTATAGTTTGGTTTTTCATCGATAAATAACAATTACACGTAATTGGGTGGTCGGTTCTCCGACGAATAATGCTAGCGTAGTGAAGGGGATCACAAGGAAAACTGTACAGCGAACATACAACTTATTGTTATGAAGTATTCACAAAGTAAATTTTTGTTTAAGCACAATGCAAATCCATTTAACAGCTTCTATCATTAATAAAGTACATGTTCAATAACATAAATGTGTAGGCGTTTAGAATTTGAGAATGAGTGGATTTCCCCTGGTATCCCCATACATGTATACACAGAAAATAAACAGCATTACCACAGAGTCATAATACCGTCGCCAATTAAGATATATAACGCTCGTTTAACTATCGAATGGTTACCAAATTGCTCTCATGTCAGCTTTCTATAACAATCGTCCTAATTTACGACTTAAAGACGCAGAGGTTAATCTTGCTTCAATAACAAAGGCATAACTTGTTTGGCGTTGCATTTTTATTAGTCGAGGCGATGCAGTCAATGTACAAGCTAATGTTCATTCTTGAATAAATCACATTCATTCACACTTTGCTATTTCAATGGAAGATTTCTATGAGAGTGAAATAAACACGATATCGGGATTGATAAATGGTAAGAAGGTATGTAAATGTCATTTGTATATATTAGAGCAAGGTACCTATTTCAACACTGTCCTTCAAATGAAAATAATCTAGGCAGATTATTATCGATGCATTAAACAAATCTGTTATCAAACATCAAAACGTCCTTTGCAGTGATTATGTCGTCTGTATCACCCTTAACATATCTAAGGTGACTTCAGAATCATGATTGATAAATGTATGTGCTACACGTAAAGTAAAACACATAAATGCGCCAGATCTCTAAAGATAACAACTCAAGAGGCACTGGAGCATACAGGAACACATTATAATGGATCTCAGAAAAGCATATGTGAAACAATGATCTGCCAAAGGGTAAGTCCTTCCTTCACCACAGAATCACCCGTTATGACGCGTTTCATCTGACATATGTACAGTAGCTCCGAAAATCTTTCAAATTAGGTCGAGGCGTGACTACATCATTTACGATACGTTATATCGATTCCTTTCAGCTTACCCGTATCTTAATTCCAACGAAATATTACCCAACTGTAGTCTGACAGAATATGAAAACGTAATATTTATGATAACACAATACTTTAAGCATTTACAATGTACTGAGCGTGTTATTTGTTGAACATTAAGAAGTCCATACATTGCATTAGAAAGTCTGTACGATTCGTCTATAAAGCTAAAATTAACTAAGGAATAAACGTGTTATGCTTCATCTATGTACATGCGAGGTTGTTCTACAAATACATATGTATATCTATATATATACACGATTGACCTGAGGTCACAGTAAATATGGGCATTATAAATGATATATAATTATATATTGGAAAGAATATACCGTATTATATTAACGTATTAAGCTGGAACTAATTATGTTTCATAGAATTTGGTATATAAGGTCCTTTCCTGTTACTAATCAATAAAAGTGTATGGCGTGATAGGTAGTCTGCATTGTCCTGGTTTAGGATCCCGGTCCATGCTGAATACTCTCATTAGGCACCGGAAGGATAAAAAGATAAGAAATCCAGATCACTCTTTCAGACGAAAAGGGAAAAAAATCAATTGTATTTTTAATTTATTTTCCTCGCGATGAAATCCTTAGGCATGCAATCTCTGTGACTTGCACGGACTCATCCTGGTGTAAAATCGATATGGAGCGTGAATCTGGCTCGTATTTCATTATAGTACGACCGAAACTTGGTGACATATAGTCGTTGATGTCAACAAGCCAATATCCAATTTCTGTGTAGGATTTCATTGCAGAAAACTTGAGCCTGTTATGGATTGGCAGGACGACGGCACATCAAAGAAATTGTTCGTTTTTTGTGTGTCTACATTAATCCAAGCCAAACATACCTTATTTGTATGTACATATGCGTGATAGTGTCACATAAGAGGTGGCAGACGTAAACAAGAACTAACTTGATGTATGTCATTTCTGTATGGACTAGTATACGACTTCTTCAGAATCAGATGTTTGTTCTGCGCCATTAAAGGGTCACATAAGAGATACAGATGCCCTGCTTCCTTTGTTGCATTTGCGTTGAAGTGTCATTTCTTAAACAATTCTGAAGTGATCACAGCATGTGTAGAAGTGGTCATATGACCTTACCTCAACAGACACATAAGCATCCACATTCACAACACATAACGGGTTTAAATCAACTACGCCTATCTTCGAGCTACTGCAATTGCAGTAATATCCCCTTAATTTTTTCTATCAATACTTTTGTAAAAACAGTGGCAGCTTTTTGAATATTTTTCTCCATTTGCTGTTTTGATATCATATTTCACATAACATTCAACTCTTAATTCTATACAGGCATTCTTACTGTACATAATTTTACTATTGGCTGCGTGACCATGCAGATGTCAGACAAATATTACTCACGACATTGGGTGTCGAACCATTGTTTACCAAACCCCCTCTCCTCACCGAGTTATAAACGCTGCCTAACACTCTCATTGTAGAATGTAGCTTGTCTTCCCGTATTAGTTTTACCTAATTCAATATGAATATATGGTTTGTTATCTATTAAGGAGGGAACTTTGTTAGCACTTTTCCGTTCCATTCTCTAAATAAGTAATTATTCCTAACATTATTGGGAAACAGTTCCTCTAACGATATTAAAAAAATATTCCCTGTCAGCATCAAGTTAACAGTCCCATCACCATTAATAGTTAATGCTTAGCCCGTTTCTCCTCGGCTACCAGCAAGAGTACACCGTTTATACTGGTCGGTTGAAGATGTCAAGCCGTCAGTCAAAAGTACACTATGAAACATATCAGTACAAGGAAGTTGTCACTCGATTCTTTTAGAAAAACAATCCGTGCGATCCCCTGGGAGTGTGTTGATGTGTCTGGTCTCAAGTTATGCTGACGCATGCGCAGCATATTCGGTATTAAAAGGGCGTCCGTGTGTTTATTTATTTAAATTGCTTTAAATAAAAATCTAGAACGTGTTGAATATCTGTAACGCAGAAATAAATTAAAATATAGATAATAGGTTTAATTGTATTTGGAAAAAATATATAATTATCACGGCCCTTAGGTCATCAGCTCAGTTGGCGCAGGATTTACTCAAACGCATCCTGTTTTATCTAAAATTAACTCCATGCTCATATGTCTGATTGTGATACTAGGTTATATTGTTCGTTTAACTTTTCAGGAATTTGTCATGGGGCTATCAGTATTATCTCGTGGGACTCTTCAAGAACGGTTACAGTGGGCTTTTGGTCTGTATGATATTAACGGAGATGGCATCATAACGAAGGACGAAATGAACGATATAGTGTCAGCTATATACGAAATGATGGGCAGATTCTCAGAACCAACCGTAGACGAATCAACAGCGCGAGACCATGTCGACAGAGTATTCCAGGTACGTATAGTTGTGTATTTGCATTTCCACTGCAAGTTCCTATATGAGCATTACCAGAAATAAACGCGTTCATAGGGCTATGATCTCAATTTGATCAGTGTCATTTTAAAGCTTTGCCCGCCTCGAAATACGTGCGACAAGAGTTGGCAGCAAACATTGTGGTGACGTTAGGCTGTTTCATGAGTCTTGTTTGCAATGATTGAAACTTTGATATCGAAAATATCAGTGGATATATGTATTTAGAGCAATAATAGAAAAAAAAACATGTTTTGAACCGCAGTCTTCATTGAATACTTAAAGTTTATATATAACCGATTCGCGTTCATACCTGCTTGAACATTCACAAATGCCGTTCATTCCTTGTATATAACAATGAATTATGGGTGAAAGACTGCAGCATGATCAAGGTAGGACAATACCATAAGTTTACAAACAGTCAATTTGAGTGTTACAGCGATCCAGTAGACTTAAATATTACCAGGGCACGACAGGGTGCAATCTGTTATAATTAGCATTAATCAAGATGATTTGTTGGCGTTTTAAGAATTATCAGAGCAGAACAGAGTGCAGTTTATTTTTAAGAAATGTACCATACTAGTCTTCAAAACGTCACATGTAAAAAAAACATTTGGTTGTGCTACATGAATCTTTTCACAATCCATACTTACCAACCTGAAGAAAATGTTTAGAAATATGCTCAAAAGAGTAAATGCCATGCTTATCCTATATGTACTATGTTAAGCTGATGAATAATCAAGGAGAGTGCTTATACGGCGTTTGCTTCAGGAATAAGCAAGATTATGCTTGCTTAATTTTTTTCGGTTTAGGACTATTCAAGGTATATTTTTTTCCACTATGTAAGGCAGACAAATATTTAAAGTACGTGTGCTACTTATTACTTATTGCAGTCTTTAAAACATTACGATAATAATTAAGTGCATTTAAAACAATAATAAAACAAATACAACCAGTGTAGTCAAGGTTGCGTCCTGTAACGTGCTAGGATAATGACCATTCCATGTAATGATTCATGCATTCTTATCTAGAGCTTCATGCTATGGTATATGGTTGTGACCTGTTTAAGTGAACACTTGCAAATTTGTTATAACCCGTTTAGTACATGCATGTGAACTCTTAAAGAAAAACAGCTAAAACATGTTATACACATACTGTAAACGTCCTTTTCTTAGCGGACTAAAAATTTGGCGTAACCTGTTTTTGTGGAATTAAGGTATTCTATATCGAGTGTGCAATCGGTATTCGTGTAACATAAATATTGCTACATAGATATTACAATGTTTGCTACAAGCGGTGATCTCTCATTCGACGCGGTAGAACTTGAACAATCGGAATGAAAATGTTCCTCTTCTGTTTATGTTCGAACAAATCCAATGTTCAAAATGGGTTGCAGTGCAGATGTAAATATGCGTGTTTGATTATTCCACATGATACTGAATTATTACAGCATTTAAAGTGTCCTATGTTATACGATATCTTATCATGTATAGTTTATCATATGTAATAAAGGCAACAGGGAGACAACTCAACATTCATCACGTCGTAATTTTGGTACTTCACTAGTTTGAATAATGTGTAGAACATTCTAACATCTATATAATTTAAATATCGAAAAGGGATAAGACTTTAATACGGATAAAACCGAAAAAAATATTGCTGTGTGGAAAACAAAATTGAAATTGAAGTATCACCAAGAAAAAACCCATTATTATCTATATAATTACACACATGTTGGTTTGTTTAAAAACTTACTGCTCTAGAATCGATTCCTGATCCTGTTATGTCGATAAGAAAAGTTACATGTATATGCAGTTACCTTGCATGATAGAATACTATCGTAATACGAGTGAACAATGAACACTAGTCACACTCGATACGAGTTTACATTGAACACTAGTCACACTCGATACGAGTTTAAAATGAACGCTAGTCACACTCGATACGAGTTTACAATGAACACTTGTCACACTCGATACGAGTTTACAATGAACATAAGTCACACTCGATACGAATTAACAATGAACACTAGTCACACTAGATACGAGTTTACAATTAACACTAGTCACACTCGATACGCGTTTACATTGAACACTAGTCACACTCGATACGAATTAATAATGAACACTAGTCACACTAGATACGAGTTTACAATGAACACTAGTCATACTCGGGAAAGGCACACAGATGGTGTCATGATTATGTACTGGATTTTTTTTTATTTTGATATGTATTTTGTAATAACATTCAAGCACTAAAATACCAGAAGTTATCTATATTGGAAAATAAATCAAACATATATATATATATATTATCCATTAAACATACCTGGATATGTATTTTGAGTTTATTGTTTCTAAAAGAAAAATAATTTGATATCCTCCAGCATGCTTTAACCTTTTGATAATATATCTGATTGATATTGAAGACAACTTTATGAATGTTTTGATCTGATGTTGAATTGTTTATTGCACCGGTATTTTGATAGCTGATATGATTTATATCTCCATATTAAATTGCCCTTTCGTAAATGACAGAAATAGTTTGTGAACATTAAATATATCAAAAACATTTACTGACATAGGTGCATTATTAGTAGTAAAATCGTATGTGTCATGGCGTATGAAGCAAATTGCTGTAGTTTGTTTTATCGGATTTAATGTAGTTCGTATGGTGTCGCAAATTTTTCACTTTGTATCCATATTTTACAAAGATACTACAAATGCCAATCACAGTAGAACAATATCGTCTAGTACTGTATAGCGGTTCGAGCCATCGACAAGTAAATTAGGGCTTAACCACACTTTAAAAATAGACGTTCACAAAAAACGAATTATCAATCTTGAACTAACAGATTAACCGGTAAAAGATGCCAATACGTCAATAGCAATAACTGTGGCTTTATGTTATCTGACAATGTATAATTGGTAAATATTAACTGAATGTAAGTTATCATTGATTTATGACACAGAAGCTGTATCAGACATTTTGTTGATGACTTGGACAGCATGGAATCTGTCGATTTGTAATCTGAAGTCAGTTGAATCAATAGTAAGATGATCTGTTGCAAGAGGTTGATAATATTTGAAACGTGTGATTGTTCAAAATAGTATTCATGACCACAGAGTAATGGAACCAACGGTAGTAATATGACTATTTCTGAAAATCCATAATTCCTTCTAAAACAATGCATTTTATTTTTAGAAAATGGATTTAAATAAAGATGGCGTCATATCATTAGAAGAGTTCATGGATACATGCCGGAGGGTAAGTGATTTCTAATTAGTAATATATGATACATGTCGGAGGGTAAGTGTTATATAATTAGTAAATCTGATACATGTCGGAGGGTAAATAAGTGTTATATAGTTAGTAATACCTGATACATGCTGGAGGATAAATGTTATATAATTAGTAATATCTTATATATGCCGTAGGGTAAGTGCTATATAATAAGTAATATCTAATACATGTTGGTGGGAAAGTGTTATACAATTAGTAATATCTGATACATGTCGGAGGGTAAGTGTTATATAATTAGTGATATCTACTGCATGTCGGAGGGTAAGTATTATATAATCAGTAATATATAATACATGCTGGAAGGTAAGTGTTATATTACTAGTAATATATGATACATGCCGGATGGTAAGTGCTATATAATTAGTACTATCTCAAACTTGCCGGCGAGTAAGTGCGATATAATCTGTACTATCTGATGATACGGGCTCATCAATGAGAATGTTATTAAAGTTGTACTTCATCTGTACACTAGGCTTAATAACAACAACTGTCCAATAGATAATCTATTATAAAATATATTTCTGATAATATTTATATGGAAAAATGCAGATTGTTTGTTGATGTATTCAAACCGTTTCGTAAACCTTGATCAGGGAAAAAAACAATAATTACATATTGCCAACTTAGTTAATCTGTTCATAACTATATTGGAAAAGTATTGGTCTGTTTACATTATGTGTGAGGTAAGAGGGATTGTAACGTATTGATCTGTTTACATTAGGTGTGAGGTAAGAGGGATTGTAACGTATTGATCTGTTTACATTAGGTGTGAGGTCAGAGGGATTGTAACGTATTGGTCTGTTTACATTAGGTGTGAGGTAAGAGGGATTGTAACGTATTGGTCTGTTTACATTAGGTGTGAGGTAAGAGGGATTGTAAAGTATTGGTCTGTTTACATTAGATGTGAGGTAAGAGGGATTGTAACGTATTGGTCTGTTCACATTAGGTGTGAGGTAAGTATCGGTTTGTTTACATTAGGTGTGATGTACGTATTAGTCTGTTTACATTAGGTGTGAGGTAAGAGGGATTGTAAAGCATTGGTCTCTTTACATTACATTTTAAATGTCCAGCGTGCATATGTAAATCGATTTGAACGATATAATCATATGACATGTTAAGATACATGACATAAGTGGGCAGATACTTTTTTGGTTTCAAATTAATGAGTATTAACACAATCATGTTAACGACGTACACATCACACTTTTCAATAACTGAGGTCTTATTATCAGTTTGGATCGTCAACTTTAAAAAAACAAAATGGCTATTTCAAATCTGGATGATAGCAAAACACGCATATTAAACAAAGTAATTTTCAACTTTTTATATGTCTAATGTTTTCTTTTCTTTTTTCTTTTCAGGACGAAAATATAACTAAAGGGATGGCAATATTTGATACTGTACTTTAGATATTTATAAAAAGAACTAATATTTAAAAAGACAATTCACAATTGGCTGAAATACTGACCAGGTGTGGGGATACCTGCCGCTCTGAGTTGAGAATGATGTGTAACTGGCAGACAAACTGAGTGAGACGTTCCGCGGTGTGTACATTTTCAAACATTTATATCACCTCAGTGGTGTAGAGTACATATATATGTGTACTCTGTATGCCACATTCAAACAGATGGAATGTTTCATCAGCACAAAGCCCAATTCTTTTTATACGATCTCGAATGTTTGTCACTGAATGAACTTGCATAATTTGAATGATTTGATAACCTTTGCGTCTGTTTGCATACTTTTACAATAATGATGATATTTACTAACCACTGAAGTTGATTGTGACTGATGGACGCCATTTTGTCTAGCTACGATATCTTGCCTCCAATGGGCGAAGACCTTGCTAAGGTTACCCGACCGTTTTTAGGTGAGCATTTGATCACGATGGACTTCAGTAGCACTTTTTTCCATTTTTTGTGATTTAATGTGTAAATGCAGTATGTTTTCCACTTAAAATAAATGCACCATATGTTGAGCTTCCGACTTCACTAATAACCAAAGACAACAAAAAATAGATACATAAACAGTACGTGTCACTTTCTACAGTAGTAAGGAAGAACACGATACAGAATTACAATTAAAAACTATGCTTGGATAAATATAAAAATAATTAAAATTGAACTTTACAAGAAGCAAGAATGCAAATATCAGGATGTCTTTAGCAGCATACATGAAAGATATAAATTCAAATATAATTCAGCAGGTGCTTTCTTTCTATCGATAAGGTACGGGCATTAGTTAAAGTTAATGCTAGGGGTGCCTCCTCAGATATGCTGTAGCACGTATTGCCAAACCATAGAAGTAGATTCCCTGTTGTATTACGTTTTGATATGACTCAACCTCCAAAACTTGTGTGCTGAAGCATAATGACTTATTGAAGTACGTTCGTAATATTGACACAAATTGATCATATGGACGTATGTTGGTTGTGCGTTGTGTCACGTTGTTGTTTAAGAGATAGAATGGATATACAAGAGAAAAGAAGGTTAATGTTTGGTGCAGTAGTATTTCTCACTCTTCACCAATAAGAACCATGTGTTTGTTACATACTTACGGACTCCGGTCTTTTTTTCCTTTTTATCTTACCCTTTTTAATGTTAAATACGTCACTGTTCATAGTGTTCAATATGTCACTGTCTACAGTGTGATATACATCATTGTTTACAGGGTGTAATACGTCACTGTTTACAGTGTAAAATAGATCACTGTTCACTTAGTGATATACGTCACTGTTTACAGTGTTGTACGTTATTGTATATTATGGTGATACAATTGTTCTTGACTTTTTGTTTTTTGTTTTATTACATCTTGTGACTATTTGCCGGATTTTGTAGGCGAATGGATGCGACTACAATGTTACTGTCTTCATGATATAAACATTCGAACCTTATCACAATATTTGTTGTTTATTCAATTAAAAGATACTCTGCAGACTGCAGACAAATGGAAAAGGATATCAAAAGCTACTGACGTAACAGTTGACGATGGCAGCAGGATGGTAGATTTGACATGTACATTGTAATAACAACAGGTAGTAATTACACTGCCGATGTATGTACAAGGGGAGGCAACATATGCATCGTAATACAATCTTGTTTGTTTGGTCTATGCTAAAAGTGAGCCCATAGATACTCCAACTACAAACTCATCGTCTCACGCTAGAAACAGATTCTTACTTAAAGGATGACGGTAGACCTCTTTCCATATTGGCACACTTTTTGTTATTTACAGATTTATGATTCCGATAGATAGGTCGTTGTGTTATGTCTGCATTATTTTTATCAACAACGTTGAATTAAGATCTGGCAGAAACCTTAAGAATTAAAAATAATAATAAAATGCTTGATATTGTCCACTTTATTCCTGTAAATTTAGTGTTTTTGCACATCTCACATCTCAAATATAGTATAAAGGTAGTAATATGTTTCCTTGATGTACACTGACCGTACTTGTATAGATACATGGCCATCACGGTGATAAACTTCACATACATTTTGCTGAAGGTAGTAATTAGTGGTAATTCATAAAGAAATATTTTCCAATTTATTTATTAATTAAAAGCTGCAAATGATACAGAAAAACACCACTTACATGCATGTATTAGTTCTACCAAGAAAGGAAACGATTATGTGTGATTATTTTTCAGTGCGAAAAGTCAGAAGATATGTTCAATAATATATTAAACTGTCTATATCTAATATAACAATAGCAATTGTTATAGAAACATTCTCATGATATCGTGTGAAGGGATGTTTTTAATATGCTCCTCTCTTCTTGTGATCTGTAAAAGAAATAACACAGAATCATTACTGTGAAGTCATTACAAAGCATGTATCAATAGTACACACAAAATAGTCAATCCCTGTTACTCGCGTATCCAGAATGTTCATTTGACTCAAAAAAATGTTCCAGTAAAATGGCAGATCTTATTTTATTTACTTTAACAATGACATATCAAATATGTAACTCGGGGGATTAAATGTATGCAGTTAAGGCTCATGTACTGAAAAAGAAAATATATTTTCTTTAGTTGCAATAAATTGTTTTCGAAATTTTTTCTTTAAATCTCACTCTATTTCACTAAACAACAATATAAAATAATAACAGTGACTTACGCATCATAGGGCTAAATCCAACAGCATTGCCACGTCCAAAGCTAGTCGGTCCTCCGAACCTGTTGAAACTACCAGTGGACATTTGTGGATAACTCCTCATTCCTGTAGCCATTCCAGTGGAGTAAGGGTAACCGCCAGATTGTCCGAATGATCTGTAGGTCATTGATGATGGTCCCCCAACACCGTTAATGTTAGACATTGGAAATCCTCGAGAAGCAGTCATACCTCCTGCCATGTATGGAGACCCACCTGTCATACTTGACATTCCTCCAGACATATAGGGAGATCCGCCTGCCATACCTCCAGACATATAGGGAATTCCGCCTGCTATACCTCCAGACATATAGGGAGATCCGCCTGCCATACCTCCAGACATATAGGGAGATCCGCCTGCCATACCTCCAGACATATAGGGAGATCCGCCTACCATACCTCCAGACATATAGGGAGATCCGCCTGCCATACCTCCAGACATATAGGGAGATCCGCCTGCTATACCTGCCATACTACCAGTCATATATGGAGCAGAACTAAACGTTCCTGACATACCACCGAAGGCATTGTTAGCGCCAGCAAAGGTTGAAGTACCAGTACCGACACCAGGTGGGAGGACGGTGTATCGTGTTGTTATTCTTGTTCTGGGTACCACTCCCATGTCCCCTGTAGATGTTGGCACAACTGTTCCTACAAAGCTTCGACCTGACGATGAACCCCCCGACATAAAACGGCCATTCATTGAGTTCGAAAAAGGTTGGGAGTTCATCACTGTTCCTGACATATAACTTGGTTGCTGCATTCCAGTGAATCCTTGAGTGTTAAAACCTGGCTGCATACTGCTCAAAACACTTCGGGACATCCCAACTCTACGTCCACCCATATAGGGTGGGTACGTGGCTAGGGCAACGCCGAGTGAACACATGATCAGGCCCAAAGACTTCATGTTGTTATTCTAAGAATAAAAATCAAAGAAAAATCAAAGAAATATTACACGCATGTGATTGTACCTATAAATATTAATACCTGTAAATACAAAAATTACTTTATACTACACCATACAGCAGTGTTATTCTTCTTCATTGTATATTAAAGGTCTTATCGCTGATGCTAAGGCCGATAGAAGGGGGGTGCTTAAAAGCCCATCAGTATATATATACATTTCAAACCTAAGGCGACTACGGGTTAATTTCAAATTAAAAAATTGAATAAATTGTGTATATTATGACAGTGCTACTAAATGTATCCAAAACAGCTCATTAAAGTCATCACGGTTACGGCAAACTTCGGGGACTAAGAAATGCACCAGCAAATTGACATGGTAATTTTTTACTTTATCTAAATTACACCCAATTTGCCGCTGTCTAGCTGTAATTTTAGATCATAAAGAGATATACAACCAAACACTTTAGTTGTATGTATACAGCAGAAATCTGAAAATTACCATTTAAGTCATTATACATTTTGTATTAAAAAAGAGTCTTTCCCTTGCTTCACTATCTGTAGATCTAAGTTGCGACATGGCGAGTCGTAAAATATCAAAGAAAACATGCAGTGACATATAACTTTGTCAATAATGAGTTGCTGTACTTAAATAAATACACATATGATATAAGGGATCAGAAACATATCAAGGTATATATGTATATATGAAGCAGAAACGTTTGATTTGTGAATATAAAGGTACATGTATATGATAACTCAATGTTCAGCTGTAGTGGGACATCAACGCGTCAATCAAACGCGATACCTTTTCGCATAGACCTTTACTACCAACAAGTGCAATAGCAATTGTTTATCTCTTTCTACAGGATGACAGTGACCGGCGGATATATGTATTGTTTACCTGAAGGCAGATTGAACACTGTGTGAAATCGGTTTGTTTAAACATTGTACAGTTGCATGTCAAGATATCTAAAACGTTATAGCAGATGTACTTAAAAACGTATTAACAATCATTAATTATTCCAGTCAGCTACTTATCTTTTATCAGTATTAATTGAAATATATAATTAAACTTGTTTTTCATTTTAAAACCAGTACAATAACAGACCACTGAAATTTAAAACAATATCAAATACCATTGTGAACTGTCATACTAAACATGTACATTACCTTTGTAACTTAAAACGAGGAAAAAATTGAATTATTGTAACAATTATCATCTTTCCTTAAATATTGTACAGAGCTACGTAGTTGCCAGTAATACATATGTATAATCACATAATGGCAAAAACACATATATAGTTACAAAAGAAACACAAATATATCATAAATAACTTACCTGAATTTGAAAAAAAATGGACCACACCTATTCCTGAAGGTAATGATAGTCGAGACCAGTGTCTGACGACACTTGTATATATAAGGCATCATGACTCAGCTTGTCTTAATACTCTGTGGAGGATTTTCTTACAATTGCAAAATTTAGATAATCATAGTTCGGCGGCAATACATGTACCTGTCTAATATCTTCCCCCAATTTTTATAATGATCGGTTGCTGTACATTAAGATAACTAATTGATTTCCTTTCCCATAAATATGACAAAAATTAAATGGCTGTTCATGTGATCAATAAAAGTTATTACATGTATCTATAAAAATGAGTAAATGATGATGGGGACAAGGAAACGCTGTGTGGGTTCCTAGGTTTACTGGCGTTCTTTGTAATGTGTATCGGTCATTGAACGAGACCTTACTGATTTGGTGGTGGCTTTACATGGACTAGGATAATGGATCAGTCATAGCTGTTTAGAGGTAAAGATGCATTCAAATGCAATTACAAAAAAACTAAAATATTCGTTGATATATGTGACCAAAAAGAGCTACATCAACATGAATTTCGGGTAAGGGATCCGTCAATTTTGCATTTAACATAAAACATAGCATTAAGTGATAATCAACGTCGTGTTTTGTGGGGAGGTTCATGTTTATATCGACGTTAATGTATCATAGATGACTATAACTGTGTCACGCATCATGTTCCGCAGTGTGCCTGGGTCAATGGAAGTAGACTATTACATATAAAAGACAACTACCATATGGTGAGTTAATAAACAATGAAAAACATTATCACTAATGGTATAAAATGTTACAGCTACTGAAATGTACAACTCCATATTTTATAGAAAAAACCTTCATCTAGCATTGTCTTCCTTTTGCATACCCTAGCTTTGTTGGTTTTCAAACATAACAAGCAAACAAAAATGAAGAACTAAAGTAAATTTGTACACGACGTAGTTCACTTCACATCTTAGAACTTTTCACTGTCATATTATTAACGAACTAGAGAATGTCTACGTTTTTGCTTTTTAAGTATCAACCTCGGAATAGGAAATTAGATGTATAGTTAAAAACGCACATATAAAGGAACTTTTACACGTTTTTATGAAGGTAGATTTTTTCAATTTATGTGTCAAATCATCCTTTTGTGTTTTTTGAAAGATTCCCATAACTGTTTTTAAGCACTAAACTGTATTTTAGGTCTTCCTTTCTAAAACGTTCAGCGAATATATAAGTTAACACTAGCCTGTGATCATCATCTGATTATGAAGTGTAACACGCGCCTAACGACCATCGCCAACTTAAAATCCAATATTTGTTTTACCATAGTGATAACAGAAAGCATTTTTGGAGAAATATATTTTGTGTTTCAACCTACTCATATCGTACATTGTGCGGTTTGAAATTCTCCCTACGGTACCCTCTTCCTCTAATTAAATCTTTTTTTTTATCCCATTCCAAATGTGAACGCAAATATCTCAATAAATTTGCATAACATGATTTGTATAATACGTGCTAAAACATGTTCTTTGTGCGATAGACTCACTGACACTGTGGATTCGGTCGACAGCGTGGTAGTACATGCTAATTTTCACTGAAAGACCCGGATATTGCGCTATTTCGGTCGTTAATATATTATTAACTGGCTTTCCTAAAACAAAAACTAACCACGCTAGACGATTGCTTCAGGTCATGTCATTATTAACTACGTAAGTTTTCGTTAGGAGGTATATATGTTCAGTATCTTATCGATGTTAAGGGTGTAACATGTATTTGACTAAATAGCCCCTTTATGGAATGAAATTAAATTTTTCAACATTCGTGAGGTCACAACAAAATTGCCTTTCTGGACATATTCCATGAATCGCGTTTTCATTTGTAAGTGCTTCGAATTTTCCGATGCAAGGGCAAATAAAAAACGCAGTAGAAAGAATAGCAGTTTACTGCATTACGTAGTATAGCAGTTAATAATTGTTTGTATGTTTCATTTTCCAAATAATTATAGGTTTGAGACATGTGTGAGACTTGAGAGTAATGAATATGCATAGCGAATTATACAGGTGACAGTAGGTATGCCTTGTGATTGGATTGGCAGGGGGAAAGTAAGGTGCACTTTATTAACGTGGGGCAGGGCGGATGTATACGTGGTCAGTCGATTTGAAATGCTGTTTTTAAACTTTCTACAACTTTTGTTTAATGAAACATATGCTAATACATTGTATCAGTATTGCAGTGGTTTTCATAGATGATCTAGGACACCATAAGGTTTTCCAGAGCTTCTGTGACTTATTAAGTTTTATCTCTGGTTTTTAACCCTGGATGTCAGGGGAGGTGGTTCCCTATTATGTAATGCATGTATCGTTGTCCAGATGACATGAAAGAGTGAGAATTTGAAATGATTTGTACACAATTGTCGCAAGTGTTTTAAAAATAACATGCATAATGAATAAACGGCTGCTCTAACGTCTCGGAACAGGCTACCGGTATCGTCTCGGAACAGGGTACCGGCATATATGTGTTGTTTACATTGATTTGGAGGAGGTATTATCATGGATGAATAGGACAAGTCGTAATTTACTATCATATCCTTAACACGTTTATTTTAGCTTTAAAATCAAGCCAGTCATGTATAATGTTATTTCATATTAGCATAGCAAAACTACATCGAGGGCTGTTTCACGGTGGACGGGAACCAAGTACGCCCTGTGTGTCGTCATTGATGTATATCAATACTCAGTGGTGAGGTCACCTGTGTTATGCGAAAAATGAATGCCATTTTCGTCAATGGGTCCAAGCATACAGAATGTAAATATTGTCAGGTACAGTACTAGTACACAAACGTTGACAGTTATCAAAACACAACTGGATCTTACCGGTGTAACCTAGTAATTAACAGGTAATTACTATAACTGGTAGATGTAACAGATAAGACGGCGTTATTTACATTGTATCAGCGTGTATAGAGCGTACCTATATTTGATCGTATATCTACACGTTTCAATTAAGGTAGTTGTAAAACAATTTCGGTACATGAACGTAGTATATCCGTTACTGTAAGATCTTTCTGAAATAATCATGACAGATATCGGTTCACAGGTTACTCATTAATAGATATCAACCAAGAACCCTATCAAACAACTGTGCGATAAAAATGGTTTTGCGAGTAAGGTATGGTACTCTTTGTTTTATTGTTTTCTATAATATTCCATTAGAATAGTGTCCCTCATCAATGATTAATTTTATCAATATAGGTATTAACGTATCGTTTTTCGTTCACCATAAAACACACGTCTAACTGGTAATTAATTATCTCTGCTTGATGTCATGTTTTCTACAAGGACACGATAGAACATTTCCTTTCAAAAATACGTCGTGAAGATTAGTTTATACGTTTGTTTGCTTGTACGAGTGTAACGTCCTGGCAACATCCATAGTCAAATGAGGACGAAGACGACACCATCGAAAGGAAGAACTAGTGAATGAGACATAAACAAAGATAAAGATCCCAAATATCGTATTAGAGGCAGCTTATTTCTCTCAGTGTCCCTTAAGCAGAACACAAAGAACTCCACCCCCAACCCCGGTTTGCCAAGGGGACCAAGAGGAATAGGGAATACATGCATAAATATGGAGTATAATGTTAGAAAGTAGTTTTGCTATCAGAAAACGATTCCGATTCCGAATACACCCAGTGGTTATATGTCGTATAAGTGTTCCGTTGTTGTAAAGGCATGTTTTGATTTATCTTATTTATGCATGAAGTTTATCAATTTATTAGGTCTAATTGAAGATATTTATAACAATGCGCCGTGCGAAGGTCAGATGATTAAATCCTCGGTCTCAGTGACCACTGATCCCTCCTTTTTAGATAAGAACCAGGTTCCCGGTTTCACCCCAGGGCTTGTGGTTATCCCTTCTCTGGCTTCAACTCTGGATGGGGATTGTCCTGATCGCCTGCTCTGCCCGAGTTTACACTGGCAAGCTTATGTTTGGTTGCATTGGGTTTAACGCCCTATCAACAGCTAAGGACTTGTCTCAATGTATGTAATGTATGCGTGCATGTGTGTATGTGTGTTGGAGACAGGGTACACTATATCTTGGTGTCATTGCCACCTTATGATAGCGCCAATTTGATGCCGACTGTATGGGGCTTCCTCACTTAAATGCCATGCCGAAGGCACCCAGCAAAGTATTCCGCCGGTTACATTATATTGACAATGGGTGAACCAGTTGTTCCAATATCCATAAATGCTGAACGTTAATCAGGGAATAGCAACTATCTTGTTTAAGGACTTTGATGTATCCCGCCATGGCGACAGAACCCATTGCCTTCCTTACCTGGGTGAACGTTCAACATTAGAGCCGAAAGTGAGGTACATAATGTATTGCCAAGCAAGGCGTTAGGAATGTTTAAATCAAACAATTGAGTATTACTCGACGAAGTTAATGTAAACTCAAATTGAAATAAAATATATTTATGGGTTTATCGGAAACGTATATCGACATATCTGTGTGGTCTATAATTTCTCTATAGGTTATTTAGTTGTTTTTTTTTTTATTATATCTGTTTATTTAACAAACAGACTCGATTTATTATAAATGACTTGATTACAGAAACTTATTGATGAAAATGTATTCCAGGTATTAGAACTTCCTTCCTTTTTTTCAAATGACGATTTTCATTTTTGTCAAATATGTTACCCGATACAGTGTAATAAGTGCAACGCAGACCCCAGTTATAAAGATAATTAACTGGTTTAGCCATTATACATGTACCGTGGCTGAGTAGCAATCGACGATTGAATAGCATGTACTACATATCATTGCTGTCCTCTTAGTATTTAGAAAGTGTTGACATAAAGCTTGCAGACGAAGATGGTATAAGAAAGATCAATCCGGTTATTATACATGGTCGTGTCGATAGGCGATAGGACTTGTAAAACAGAGTTGTCCTTCTTTGTCGGGATAATTGAAATTGTCGTCGTTGTTAT
>JAUMHH010142179.1:0-20497 GCA_032359455.1 Chlamys rubida
ATCTACACACAAAAACTTTACATGGATGAAGAAACTGCCAAAATCTTTGGACTGTACAAGATTGAGATCTAAACAACAACTGGCGTTTGTGATAATATGTGTTGCTTAGGATATACATGACGATGTATCTAGGGGATGGTGTAAGTTTTGAAATACGACAAAAAGCACACAGCTTAACGCGAAAATGGCGAGGATGCTTTAACAGTCACTGTACCTAGAAATGAACTGAAGACCATATTCAGTATTTGATGCATGAATTTTAAGGAAGAAGCAAAGATGCAGCTTTGGTCTGATTTTTTTGGTCTATCACTTATACGTCTGTAAACACAGAGCTAAAGGCGAAACCATAACGTTGACGACGCCGGAAAAGAGACGCCTTTATCCTGCCTTTGCAACGTCCTGACGTCAGAGTTGAGACAAAAATGTAGTTTTGCCTCAAACTTAACACAGAGAAAGATGCTGGAAAGCATATGTACCATGAGCTGATTGTGATATCAAGCATCCGAAGCATGCATTCATTTAGCTGCGATAACGTAGCTCTCTGTGCCGACGAGAGATCTTTTTATATATTGCGTCGTCTGGGGCAGAGGAGGCCGGGTATTAATATTAGTACTAGCATTCATTGTGTGATATACAAATGATCTATAACCCTTTGGTACATGTCAGTTAACATTCACGCTTCCGATGATATGTACTGTTCAGTAGTGTGTGTAAAGTTAAGTTGATGCTGGACTTGAACGCTTATGAGGAACAACACAACACAAAGTTTACCGCAAGGACTTGATGAGGATGATTTAACATTACCTGGACGAGGAAATGTAGGCTACATTTACATTCTAGTATCTGGTGCATGGATTGAAATGTAGTAACTAAGATGCAACTATATTCCTAATTTGGTTGGTGTATCACTTTTCCAAGAAACAGAAATACAATTGCAAAACAATAAAAGTTGGTGCTGGTGCCTTAAAAGTAGCATATACCCTTTGTGACAGAAAAGGGATAACTTTGGATTTCTAATCATTCCACAACGCATGGTCAACATTGAAGACCATGTAAGTTCTTCATACTAATTTGAAGTATAATTTGCCAGGGATTTAAGAGGTGCATGTTTGTAAATATTGTCGAAATCAGTCGCATCAACTTTCTTAAGAAATCATTTTTCTAAAATCAGAAGCCTGGGGTGGTCTTGAATTTTGTATCTAACTGCAAAGTCACAAGACATGGCTAGTGTTGTGATTTGATTTTTTTGCATCCAATTAACTTAACATTCATCATTGACACATATACATGTATGAAGTGGAAAATATCCTAGCCCCATTGCTCTATTTTAAGGGTCAGACACCATCATTTACACTTTGACTCCCCTTTACACAGGGATTCTGCATACCAAGTAAGGTTTAATCCATTCTCTCGCACTGAAGGAGTAATCTTTTTTCGATATATATCACGTCATCCTGCTAAGCCCCGACAGTGTGCCCCGTTAAGCTACATCCTTCACTTGAACAATATTAATGAATTCCCTTTCCTAGAGATTCTGGAAATGAAATTTGGTTAAAATCACTACATCAGTACTAGAGCAGTAGTCTTTTTTTCATTTTCCTTATTGGTCCGTAAACTTTGGTTCTACACATATTATTTACACAGTAAAACTCTCTTCAACAATACAGGACTTATAGTCATTTGATGATCATAAAAATACCTAAGATGTCATGATATGACAAATTCATTTGCTGCTCTCGGTGTTCTGGCGAGGTACATCAAAAAATTATCATATTATATGCTATTTCAGGACCTCCAACTTCTAGATCCAGATCCTTTAGAGAGCAACCTCTAGTTTATTTTAAACAGGCAACACTTTCTAGTTCTGAACTGTTGGAAGATATTTTCACAAAATCATAAAGACAAGCAAAAACAATCACAAAAAGATAACATAAATACATTTTTTATTCATATAACAATTCATATTTTAGACATTTGCTGGATTTCCATCTTTTGGATTTCGTATCATTTGGATTTCCATCCGAGAATGTACACTGAACTTGTGTCCAAGGATCAGAACATACAACCTTAGTATATACGGTATGTATAAAACAACGATCCCTACATAACAGAAAACCTATTCTATAATAAACAGGGTTTATGATATTGCAACGCTTACCACCACCTCAGACAATACATCGGGGATGAATTAAGCTCAACAAAACATGTCATATTTATTTCCAAAACTTCTCACTTTAATATTTTTCTTTACAATATGAAGCCTGGAATTACAATTTTGACCAATACAGTACAGAACTGTACTTGCTAAATCTCCATATTATGCGGGAGACTCCCCAAGTTTTCACTTCTGAATTCAATGGAATATCCCGTAACACAGTTAAAGGGAGATAAGTCTCATTCATCTTGTCTTCAGTACAATATATTTAAATCTTCGCCATGTAATTTGCATATTACCTCGTGTAATGTCACCCATTGTGACATTAGAATAAAAATATTAGATATCAGGACACTTTGATGGTGTATTATTAAACATTAAATTGCATTCTGTTTTATAATTCTGAACAGGACTGCAGACAAATTGAATAAGGAGTGTTGGCACATTTATCAATACTTGTCTGTAATCCAGTACGGAATTGTAGAAGTATAACCAAGAACAAAATGCAGTTCAATAATTTATTTATGCATCTTTTTAATTTCATGTTATTTTAATTGAAAGTTTAAGGATAATTTCAATCACATGAACAGCACCCCACCCCACCCTTTGTATGGGCCAGCTATCTCGGATGATATAATTATTATCTGGTCACAATTGTAATGACATCATAGTGACAGTCCCAGGTTTTATATAATCTCATAAATCACAACAGTCTGCTCTAAGTTTATATAGTGGCAATGCAGAGCAAGTGTGATATATAAGACAATAAACATGATAGATGTCAAGATGGCAATGTTGAAGACCTTATAATATTCTGAGAAAAGTTTTTTTTTTTTTTTTTGCAAATATTTGCATACATTCTAAGTGCACAGTTCAAGGCAACATATTGTAAATTATACACAGCAGTTTGATAATGGGCGTATACAGTTCTATCTAACTCTTCAACTTTCCATACAATCAAGTGAAAACTACCTTTACATAGATTCTACTTATATGACACTTACCAGGTAAGTTGGGTATGGAAGATATCAATTTCTAAAATATAACAATGATGCAAAAATCAGAAAACCCATCACCAAACTTTGCGATATTAACATGCAAGTTGTCATGGAATGTGCAGAATTTAAAGCTTTTTCAATGTTATGTAAAATATATATATTTTAATATAGATATATATATATATATATGTTGAATTATGCATTTTCCATGAACATTATGCCAGCAAAAAATGCGACAAATATTGGGGCAATATATTATGTTAGGTAAATGAACACAAAATATTAACATTTATGTAACAAAAACAAATAATATAGATTGAAATGGATAACAAAAGTAAGTTTTTTTTCAATAAATTGAAAAAAAAAGTAAAATATATTAGAAATAAAACTTGAGATATAACCTTCTAACAAACAATGTTAAATATACTCATTTAAATGTCAGTCAATAAACATTATGCAATCTGTAATATTGTTACTGGTGATTATGAACAGTAGCAGAACTGTAGACCATATTGATTTAATTTCTTATAATGTAACTTTAAAAGTCAAACTACACTGTTCAACTGCAAATACATGTATTGCAGTTCATAACTATTATTAAGTGTTAAGAAAAAGTGTCAAGAAATATACATTTCAAAATATGCAGAAATTTCTAAAACAAATAATCAAATTTAGACACAACCAAACATGGAATAAATACTCCTTGGACCTGATGTGAAAATATCACAGAACCGTTAGCCAAGATGTTTCTCTAGATCTGTAAATGTATTGATTAAGACGAGACATCATTCTGTGCCTCTCTGCTAGACTGACCACCACACTCAACATCTTCGATAATTGACTTATTGTGTAAGCGTAATAGACCGAGTGTTATGTACAAGGAAGTGATAACTGGCGCCATCAAACCAGAGCGGGACAGGTGTGTGTAACCAACGGAGAGGAATATCACTGGCTCCAACATCCACACTGACCTCACAGTAAACGGGAAATGTGTAAATCTTACAGCAAATGTAAGAATTATTCAGCTGGGGAGTCTTTGTCATTTTGTAATACTGCCACCATTGTGCGGTGAAATGTCCGAGACATAAAGGTGATAAATCAAAGGAAACATTATCAACTTGTCTCCAAAGGTTACGGAAACAGATTAAGAAATTTTGTCACTGCGAATACTTTTGAGATTACTAGGAAACTGACAGGTCAGCAAGGGCCAGCCCATGTGGCTAACTCTAAACAAAATGTAGATCCCCAGTAATTGCAAAACAGCAGCAACAGCGACCATCTTGGATTTCTGCATATGGGTAATGAGGTGTCACACACTTATGTAATTCAGACAAACAGAACATTAATTATATTTGTAAGGTCTCAGCCAATCAGAAGCAATGGTGGCCATCTTGGATTATCAAATCCTCATGGTGTGTTCTTATTCCCCATGTCAACTATCTACAAAGTATAAATTACCACCAAGTGTGATCAGCAAATCAAAAGCCAATGACCTTCACCAGTGGCCATCTTGAATTTCAGGATCCTGGTAATATTGTATTATTCATGCTGGGTATCGAACAAATACTAAAATGAACTAGCTCTAACAGATCAAAAAGGACAATAAAACATATTTTTGTAAGTACAACCCCCATTCTATTTTTAGTAACAGTGACCTTGACCTATTGCACATCTATATATTACAGAGTATGACATCATGTGAAATTCCAGACAATTAGGACTTCTGAACTCTGAGATAATATCCAGACAGGAAAGTGAGGACAGCCAGAACATTTATATAATTTATATGTATTTTTGCAGTGATCAGATTACATGCATTTTAGAGGTTACCAAGTAGAATATCTGTATATTTTTGAGGTACCGGGTAATCTAAATCTGAGCCTTAGATCTATACATAGGCCTAGGAAGTTTAATAAGATATCAATCTTGTAGGAACTGAATGAAAAATATGTAGAGTGATTACCTGTACATTACAGGTGATATAATATATAGATCTACAGGAAGATACTTAACCCTTTCACCACTATAGACCATAATGGACTCATCCATATCAATGCATGGTAGAGTCCACTAAAGTTACACAGGGGTGAAAGGGTTAAAGAGATTCACTTGTGGAGGTTTTCCGAACACAAAACGGTAGAAAAATCTGCATAGTTATATAAATGTGCTGCAAATTTCATTTCTTATCTCCCACAGATACATAATACTCAGGTCTGCTAATTCATAATTACCAGTAACAACTAATGTCTTTGGCTAACTTAAAACATGTACAATGATTTGATAAATAAAATGAGATTCGAAGTCAAACAACCCATCATACAAAATCATGTTTAGTTACACAACCATATGATGTAATAGAATATGAGGAATTGAGCTATGTGGAGAACATGAGACAGATTTAGAGAGTGGTGATCATGCAGATTTCGACACAATAAACATAATCATTGTGGAATGTCAGGATTATCGTTACCAATTTTATACAAATATTAGGATTTCTTTTTTCATACCAATCACAACACATTGTAAAAAGATAATTAGAATTCTTGTTAATATTTCAAATCCATGTAAATATGCATTTGTAATAAATATAAATTATACATAGGTTAAACAAACCTCTGTCAAGGCTCTCTGTCCCCCAGCTTATTTTGTATATAAAGTAGCCTTCCCTTGATTTCAGTTTAGATATAAGAGTACCACAGTGAGCCCGGGACACTGCCACTGACCAGGTAGTTCAATCAGTTAGAGTGATAGTAACACAATCTGAAGTCCAGTGTCCAAATCATGGTCAAGCCCTGCTAAATTTTTACTCTCCGAACACTGTTGTGGATTATTTCATTTTTTCATCTCTATTATTTTTTTTATTGAAGGTATGGTTTTCTACTTTCAAAAATGGTTTAGTGATAGTCATGCCTGCAGAATCGGTTCCCAGTGCCTCTAGTTACAGTTTTTGGCAGTGGTATGGGGATCCTTAATGAGTAATAATGAATGTCCCCGATCAGAATGTCCACCAGCCTTAAACTCATTCACCCCTAAAATTTCATAATGAACTATTCCAACCTTTGAACTGGAAGGGTTCAAATGTGTCTTTAGGGGTGAATGAGTTAATGAACACAAAAAATTAACCTTTTCCGGTCCAGACTTAAATATAGACTGAAATTCTACTTCATGTCAAACCTTAAAACAAAAAGATGTATGGTTTAGTTAGTAATTAAAAACCTGATGGGGAACTATCGTGATCCTTGGTAATTAAAATCACCAATAAGCATGGCCGATATTGATTTTCCCTTTGTCAACCTAAAGAGGATTATGCGTGACCTATCTCTTCATTTACGTAGGTGGGGACGAACCTGAACCTCTTACAGATCAATGACAAATCGTTCAACGACTTGTGAACTTGACTTCACATAATCTAAATATTTAAAATTGAAATAATTCAGAATTCCTATTAAAATATGGGTGGGTTTTTTTCTGATTGCATTTATTTTGAATCCCAAAAAGTCATGATTTCTTTTTCAAATCTGAGTCTTTATGAATTTCTTGAACAGAAGATTTTCTCCAACACTGTGTCAAGCTGACAAATCTTTCGAGTGAGGTTTTAACTCCTGCACCATAAAATTTGTAATAATGAAGCTTAAATACAATCTAGTCATCCATTAAATCACACTGCCTTATTTTGGAGAGGAAAATTCAGAAAAAGCAATGCACACTACAGCTATTTTTCATTTAAGCTCATAAATAATAAAGTATTGAATCACAGATATATTGGGCTGATCATGTGTAATGGTAATGGAACAACGGCTCTGGTGTTATAAGCTTTAAGCTACAGCCTAGCGTACAACTGTACCATATCACAAAGTAAAATAGTTCTGGTTTCAGGTATTCTGGTAGTATCTACTCAAGGACACAGATTACACCGACATTGTCACATGCTGTTATATTGCAGGCGATGAACATACCCCAAGATTTATGGTATGTCATCTTGAAACAAATATTGCACAAAAAAAAAAGACATAAATTAAATATAACTAGGAATAAATTTTAAATATGATCAGCTATAACTTGATTAAATAGAGAAAATTTTCTTTAATTTCGAAGAGATGTTATATCAGTGAAAATAAAGTAAGGGGTAACCATGCGTAGTGAAGAAATCTAAGGAATATTACGAAGAACCCAAAACTTGATTGAAGTAAATGCATATTATGGTAAAATATCGTGAAATTTAAATCTGAAAGTTCTTGTCACTACAGGTTTCCAGTAAAATGTACGGACTTCAGTAAACTGCAGACATAGTTTTACTGGTTTCAAGGAAGAATGATAATAATACTCCCACCCTTGAAATTGCACTCCTTTTCAACCTCAAGCTCTGTTTAAATATAAACTTTATTTATTTCTGACTGATGGAGGACACCGGAGTACCTGGAGAAAACCCACCTGGTCGGGCAGGTAACCCCATACCTTTTCAGGTCCAATTGGGGAATCGAACCCCCGGCTGCCTTGGTGAAAGGCAAGTGCGCTATCTACTGCGCCACCCGACCACCCAACCTCTTTTTGGATCAGATACTTTTATCAAAGGAATATTTAAGCAATATATATTTGTTACTCATACCACAGTCTTAGGTTGTACGTATAGTGGTAACTTTAGTATCTAATTGAGAATGTCAAATTGTGCATTAAAATGCATGCCTTAATTGCCAGTGTACGAGTAAATTGAATTGCTATCTATAAGCTTGTACAATTAATCTTAACATAAATTAATAATAGAAGCATACAAATTATTTTAATTGATATCAATAGAATTGTACAACTAACTTCAATCTATTACTTTGAAAGAAAGCACCACAGAGATCATAAATACTACTACTACTACTACTACTACTAAAAAACAAAAATAAATAAATAAAATAAAATGTTTTGGATAGACTTCAACTCTGAACTTTGTTATTAGTTTTACCCTGATAGAGAACAATCTTATACAGATTCACAAAGTATTGCTTCATTATATTCTCTCATGCATTTAAATGAACATGACTGTATAACTACAGACAAGATTAATGACTGAAACATTCCGATCGCCCCAACGAGTATACAATGATACTTATATATACCACATTAAATTTTGTAATCACTCTGTCATTCCCAAACATGTTTCAAACAAAATTTTCTGCTGTTTTTAACTTTTGAACTGTTTTAGGTTCCCACTATTTCTGGTCTTTCATGTTATTAAGCCACCATTAAAGACTTTTACTATTTACGCAAACTTGATAGTACAGTGATACTTACTCTAACTTCTACAAACTCTCAACAGTATCCTACAAACTCTCAACAATTTCCTGTAAACTTTAAACTCCCAACAGTATATCCTGTAAACTCTCAAAAATATCCTGTAAACTCTCAAAAATAGCCTTCAAAACTCTTCACAATTTCCTGTTAACTCCCAACAGTATCCTTCAAACTCCTAGCAGTATCCTGTAAACTCTCAACAGTATCCTGTAAACTCTTAGCGGTATCCTGTAAACTCTGAACAGTATCCTGTAAACTCTTAACAGTATCCTGTAAACTCTTAGCAGTATCCTGTAAACTCTGAACAGTATCCTGTAAACTCTTAACAGTATCCTGTTAACTCTTAACAGTATCCTGTAAACTCGCAACAATATCCTTCAAACTCTCAACAATCTCCTGTAATCTCCCAACAGTACTTCATTTAAAATATCAACAGTACTTTTTAAACTCTCACCAATATCCTGCAAACAACATCAGATAGCATTTTGCAAATCCAGCAATGAACTCATTTGCTCCACAGAGCTTTCTGTTTTGACTGCTTCCCAAGTTGCTGGATTGTACCAGCCTTATACATGCCCAGTTTGATGCCAGCCTTTGCTCTGTTTTCATTGAAATGTTTGACGGGGAAGGGGCTGAATGGCTGCTGTTTCGTGGGTTTAGACACCATTGCTGATTTACTCTTGGAGTAATTTCCCAAATGTTCTGAAATCACCTGATTTGATAACACAGAATCCTGTGAACTCTGTGACAAGCTTCTTTCCGATCCAGATCTTTCACTATAACCAAAGCACCTTTCTGAAGCAGAATCAGTTGGACTAAACACAGAACTGGAGTCAGAGTCTGAAACCTGTTTCCTTGACTCCCGATCTGGTGAGTTGATCACAGAAGATGAAGAGTTATTCTCAGAACTAGACGAATTCGCTCGTTCTATGTCTAGTTTGGACAGCTTTGTTCCACCATTTTGACTTGTGTATTTATTGGCTGTAAACCACTTCTCTGTGAATTCTTTTACAATATCTTTCTCACTGTCACCCGTTACTGAACTCACAGGAATATCACAGTTGGAAGCTAAAATATGGGATGTCGAAGCTGTTTCCTGATTTCCTTCTTTCTCTATCACTGATTGACCACCTATAGAGCTTAACTCGTTCACATTGTCATCTTCTGTCAAACGACTGTCATTAGGTACATCAGACGTATTGTCTGTCTCTGTTATAACTGTCTGGTCATCCACATCAGTGTTGTCGAGAACAGCATCATCACCTTTCACCTCGGAGAATAACTCCTCTTGTTTGAGATGCTCTAAGCTTAAGCTCTCAACATTTTTCCAGATCAGTGGGAACATCTTGGGGCTTCCTTCATCGGGACTAGAAACACTCGAAATTTCGGAGACATTGGATTTCGATACAGAAATACTGGAATGTGGAGAAGCGTTACCATGGCAACTTTCGTACACGTCAGATTGAGGCAGTCCATTTTCATGGCTGTGTGATGTTGACTCACCATCAACAACTGGTGCACTTGGTTTTCCTTCAGGTAAAGCATGTGAATCTAAACGTGAATCGTTAGTCAAAGTATCATCCTTTGAAAGCTTGATATCACTGTTAACACTTGACTTTCTACTTAATTCTTGGTCGGATAAATGTTTGCTTTCGTACATTTTGAACTCTTTGATGCGTGTGATATCGCCCTCGGAGCCAGACTTGTCGGTTAACTTCCCTGGCGGTGTCAACGACACATCACTCGTGTTCGATTCTATCGATATCGTCCGACAGATACCAGAAGAGTTCTCAATTCCTGACCTTTCTCCTTCTTTTGATTTTTCGGAGGATCGGCTCGACCTCCTACTGGGTGACCTTTGTTTCTTAACCTCCTGTAGAAAATGGTGGACTATGGTAGCCTGGGGGTAGGCAGAGGCTATTCTTGGACTTTCAGCAACCATTTTGTTTTTCCCACCAACAAAACCTTTCCCAACAAATAAATGATTGATTGCCTTTGGAGATTCTATTTTTGGGGTGATGAATTTTGTCTTTGCTTGTTGCTTGGCAGATGCAGCTGGAAAAAGTAAAAGCAAATGAAAGCACATATTATTTTAAGCAATATGTAATTTTTCACAAAGTAATTTCTAAAACAGACAATCTCCAAAAAAACCTAAGCTTAATTCTATAACAATACTTAAACAAGAACATAAACTAACAATAAACCATTGTTTTGGCACTTTCTCATAACAACAACTTACCTGGTATTTCAAATACGGCCTTGCATGTACATATAACAAGAAGAACAATATGTATGAAATATCTTATCAATCTCCTTAGGTATACAGAATACTCCATCTCGAGTATGTGAACTACAAAAGTGGAATCCTTTCTGCAGAAGTAATGTTTAACACTGCGTTAACAACAGTCTACATGCCGATACTAACTGTCTTACTATTACCGTCCCATACTGACAGACTTTCTATAAAGTTACTATCTGTTATTATAGACATGAGGGCCGGGGTATGACAAAGAGCGAATTAATTGACGTTAATAGGTACCCTTTTGTAGGTACTATAGACAAGCACATTTCACCTTGATACAATCTGTATTTTTCTTTGAGTCAAACATATTAATTTTGTCGTAAGTGGACATCTATGCTGGCTCTGTATCTGCTGTGTATAGACGATACAGGTACCATTACTTCAGTAATACTGTATCTGCTGTGTATACAATACAGGTACTATTACTTCAGTAATACTGTATCTGCTGTGTATACAATACAGGTACCATTACTTCAGTAATACTGTATATGTGAAAACTAATGACTGAGGCAATGTTAAGTGTATGAACATTATTTACAATGATAAGGCTACCTGTAGTAACAATATGATCATCACACCCATACATTTCATGGTAATGCCTTTGACTGCCAATGTAGCACAGACGTCATGTACATACTGTACCACCCTTTATATATTCATTTATGTGCACATTGAAATGATGATCTTCTTGCTGTATATATAACGGTGATTGTTAAAAAGCCTTTTTTGTCTAATAGATATAACTAATACTATTATCCATATGTTGTAAAGCGCTTTAGTGTAATTTTACAAATTATATAGGGCGCTATATATATGTTGTATATTATTATTATTGTTATAAAAACGATACACTGTCACCACAAGGACACAATCCAAGCTCTGCTTCGACGAAAAAAAGACTACACTAGTACAAAAAGGACACAATCCAAGCTCTGCTTCGACATATAAACTCTACGCTGTCACCACATGGACACACTCCAATCTCTGCTTCGATGAAAAAAAAAGACTACACTAGAACAAAAAGGACACAATCCAAGCTCTGCTTCGACATAAAAACGCTACACTGTCACCATAAGGATACAATCCAAATTCTACTTCGACATAAAAAACGTTACACTGTCACCACAATGACACAATCCAATCTCTACTTCAAAATAAAAACGCAAAACGCCAAAACGCCAAAAATGATGAGTGGCAACTTACGGTGCCTTTCCAACCACTTTTCTGTTCTTTGGATGTTGATTTGCATACTTCTCTGTATCCGAATCGCTATTACACCCGAGGTTTGTCAAAAACCTTCAGCAAAATGGTAGCGTCAACCTTATTGAGTGTATCGTTAGTGAGGGAAGCTTGTTTACTGTGAACTATTTACGATACTGTGTATGTTAAATAGGGACAGCATGTCCTCAGGCGTTCGACTAAAATATCTCTATAATGTGTTATAAAATACAAAGACAAAGTCATTTAGACTGTTCCCAATGATGGCAGTCCCTATAACGACGTAATATGCATTTTGCACACCTCCCTTGTGACAAATCGTTCGGCTTAAGAATGTCTGCAACATGTTTACAACACTAAAAATACTTACATTTGCACAAGGCACTGAAGTCATTACTACCTTTAGGAAAATTTCTTGGTCTGCGTATGGTAATAAACACCTTAACCTTCATCTGACATAGAATATTTATTACTCTGGTAAAAGTTAACGATAACTAAGGTCATGATAAATGTTGTGACGTTTTTGTTAAAAACGATCGTCAGTTTCTCTAGTATGTACAGTACGTGTAATATCTGGTTGAGACGTGTGTATATGAAGCTGTGTAACTGTATCCACTAATACATTATTCTGTGTAGAGATATGTTTAATTGATTTGAATGACTACATTTAATTGAACGTTTGTAAGAGTGTGACGTCATCATTGCATAATACATCTCTGTTGTCATTACACACATTTAACATATTAGCAAGGTACTTAAAACAGGATTGGTTTTGTCAAAGCATTTTTAGAATGGTGACAAAATCCTTGACATTTAACGCTTTTCGTTGCATCACTAGACGCGCTGTACCTGGCACAGCCGAGACACTGTTATCCACGGGGATTAATGGAGTAAGCATGAGTCGTCACATTCAGAAATACATATATTTGAAGGAATAAAAAGACTCGACATTTCAAATTAATAAAGGGTGTTTATCTCCACTATTAAAACACAAATATATACATATGTTGAAAGTTTAATGATCGATTTAATAAACAATCAATTTTATCAGAAATTAGTTTGATTTGAGTGCAATGATTTTATTGAAAATGAAATTATGACGACATTTATATAGACGTAAGTCTTAATTATTTCATGATTACAACACAATGTAAAGTTAATTTATAAGTGAACATAAATACACGATAATTATCATTAGCTTACGTAGGCATTACCTTTAGGAATGAACTGCCATATAAGGCTAACTACTTGCGCGTGTAGTTAATTGTGACACGTGACTCACTGTCTGACACAAATGGGGAATACCGTCGTTTTAACCACGAAAGGTGTCGACGCTATATGTTTGAATGTATTCTTTTGTATGACCATGCAGCAGTGTAAAGACACCAATACATCATTTCCGGTACATTCGTACCTTATTCTAACCGCATTTGTGCCATTGGACCATCACAAGTGAACAAGTAATATTATCCCTAGAAGCTTCAAAAACCGACAACATACATGTATCAGGCAACACGTGGTATTTATTAAGGGGATTTCTTTTAGCAAATATATTCTTTATAATTTATCTATAGATATTCGATTATTATCGTTTTCAAATCAGAATGTACAGGAATGTTTTGTGTGATTTACTCAAAACATTGTATGTGTCGTTTAACTCTTGCCTTTTATTTTATACTTACTGTTGTAGATGTCATTATAAATGAAGCTCTGGGAACATTTAACCTTGCGAGAGACCGTGGATACATGTAACTGTTAATACCGACCTGTACAGAAGTGACAAATAACGGTTTACCACGATAGCCAGGTGTAACTGTTAATACCGACCTGTGACAAATAACGGTTTACCACGATAGCCATGTGTAACTGTTAATACCGACCTGTACAGAAGTGACAAATAACTGTTTACCACGATAGACAGGTGTTACTGTTAAAACCGACCTGTACAGAAGTAACAAATAACGGTTTACCACGATAGCCAGATGTAACTGTTAATACCGACCTGTACAGAAGTGTCAAATAACTGTTTACCACGATGGCAAATTGTAACTGTTAATACCGACCTGTACAGAAGTGACAAATAACGGTTTACCACAATAGCCAGGTGTAACTGTTACAGTATAATACAAACCTGTACAGAAGTGACAAATAACTGTTTACCACGATGGCCAGGTGTAACTGTACCTAACTGGGCGACCCAATCAAGCCGCTATGTGCTGGTCACGTCACACATAATGTCAAACACATTCAAGGAGTATCAGAGCGGGGTCCAGTCATTCACTTTTACCCATATCTCGTCTTTAATTCATCTTAAAGCATTTGCTTTTAACTAATCTATCATTTGTCTAATCATGTACTACCTTTATGATGACAAACAACAAAGTGTTTACACCTTGAGCGAAACATTTTTCTTGCGTTAGTACGCGTGTACATGAGTTCGATTTAGTACGGTAGTACTGTAACATCATGTTTTTTTGTGTTCAGTTCGTGTGAATTGCCGTCTATTTGGAGTTTAATGCGTGTGTTTGTATATGTTTTTCGTGTTTAGTTCGTGTGACTTTCTATGTTTTACTGGCGTATTTCTATATGTTTTCCGTGTTAAGTACATGCACGTGTACATGTCTGTGTTTGTACTGTTTTATACGTGTACATATAGTATGATGTTTGTCAGTGAAATGTACCTATAAGAATGGAAAGTATATTTGAGCGTCAAGTAGATGGTGACAAACAGGGTAATAAACATATAACTGATTATAGCATGAAAATCGAATAATAAGATTAAATACACAAAATTAAATAGCTCTTGAATCTATTACATGTATTATGATCAGGAGCACGTACAATCACGCCTCCCCAACCTTACAGACATAAACAAGTTATCGTCAATATAATATACAGGTATGTTTATGCCATTAGCGCATCACGTGATACCATTAACCGAGTTTTCCTTCCCGATTCCTGGAATTTGGATACACCTGGCTGCGCTAGGCTGCATTTTACGTGACGTCACGCTTTAATGTGCCCATCAAAATTTATAATTTCGATCCATCATTGACGCTTGAGTAACTGTGTTTACTATGTTTCTAATGCATTCTTTATCGGAGACAAGCGATGCTATCTACTGCGGTTCGTCTCGGTGACATGCACAGGATATACTGGTTAGCTACACAGGTGAGAAAATATACCGATGAAAACCTATAGTAAAACGTGCTGCTGTACTTTAAAATTCCTGGGAACACGGAAACCGCAGTCTAATGTGTCTGTACGGGGCGTGGGCATGGCGTGACATCTTGGCGGAAGATGAGCATCATATTCTTATAATAGAACAGGGTAAAAACCCATGACATTGAATGGTATCCAGGGAGTGGTTGCTACGTGGACAAACAATGTGTTGTCTTGGGAACGTAACGCAAGTCGCATTCATGATTTATGGTATTAATTATCTAGTCGTAAGTGTGATGAATATAACCGAGGGAACGCAGCGGAAAGCAACACAAGCTTAAACTGGCTGTTAAATAGATGTACATGTATACGTATCATGGGAAGAAAGCCAATAGAAACTGGGGTGCCATATACTGAAGGAGGAGAGCAGACATCATATGTTTTGTGAATAATTTCATAATAAAAGAACCGTCGGGTTATTTGATCTAAATGCAATGTCCAGGGTGAAACATATTTCCACTGCAGGAGTAATTTCTCCGCAAAATCAGAGTCTAAAGAAACTTTACTAGACCGGGACCAACAAAACTAAAATTTTAATCAAATTTCTCACAAATTCTCTCTTTTTTATTCTTGATTGTGCCATCTCGAGTTTTGACGTCGTTCACCAACAGTTGCCGAAGTAATTAAGCTATACCTGTCATGTATAGCTGGAATTTATCTTGGAATGCTATACACATATACATGGAAAATACATGTACGTTATCTATAATGGTAAAATTTGTTAACTATACTAAAGATGTAACGTTTTAAGGAGTTTTATAGAAATCTATTATTTTATGCTGTATTTCTTAAAGTGCTTCGAAATACATTTTGTGTACCTTACACATTGGTTTTTAATTCCAATTACCTTTAGTACCACTGACGAGATCTTAATTGACAAATTGCTATATTGTGCAGTAAATGCTTGCTTTATTTGGCTTTCCGAAACAACCAAAGGAATAATTTTAATAGGTGATCCTTTAATTTGTATTTACAGTGATAATTTTGTGTACAGACATATTTATGGGTTTTTTTCTTCAAAAACAAAGAGCTAAATTGCATAAACATTGTATGAATATGGAGCTTGACCAAAACAGTCTTTTTCTCATCATCTGATAAAAACGTAATACTCTTTATTGGCAAGAATGGAAGATCACGCACTTTCTTAAGCTTTTGAAAGCGCATGACTTGCTAGACTAATATACATGGGGATCTGATCAGAGGAGATCTTATAATTAACCTTAAACCACCAATAGTTCGAAGATTTCATAATCTAATTTACGGAATTACAATGTAAATTACGATGTGTTTTCCCATTTTAATGTTTTAACATACAAGATGTAATCGGCGGAATATGTCTATGCTATATCAGTAAGCGAGAGAAATGAAGGTGTCTTTGATATCATATCGAGTATTACCATTGACAAGGATACTCGTCAATGTACCTCGGATACCGTGTACCAGGTACAAATTGTAACACACACATCGAAATCTATAGCATGTCATGTCGGGAAGATCCTAGTGTTTACGTCTGATAGCAAATCACCGATGACTAATGTCTAATGTAAGCCATTTTGTAAATGTCACACGACGATGCCATCACATAACTTAATTTGACTGTAGGAAGTGGATATACACTCTAAATAATTGCTGATCATAATTGTACAAAAGTAAATATACATATAATGTACTATAGCATCAACATTCAGGAACCAAATCCGGAACCAACATAGACACGAAAAAGCAATAGTTGTAATCAAGGAGAGTTCAAACTCCGCTACAACTAACAGGAAGTGAAACCAGATGCATTGTACATCTGAATGATAGACGTCCACTGCTGCAAATGTGACACCCATAATAATGACTACCGTCTACAGCTCTACATGTGACACCCGTAATAATGACTACCGTCTACAGCTCTACATGTGACACCCGTAATAATGACTATCGTCTATTTCTCCACATGTGACACCCGTAATAATGACTATCGTCTATTTCTCCACATGTGACACCCGTAATACTGACTACCGTCTATTTCTCCACATGTGACACCTGTCATGATGTCTCCCGTCTACTTATCCACATGTGGCACCCGTCATTATGTCTTTCTTCTAGTGCTCCACATGTAGCACCTGTTATGATGTGTCCCGTGTATTGCTCTCATGTGACACCTGTCATGATGTCTTACTTCTAATGCTCCACATGTGACATATGTCAAAATGTTTCCCGTGTACTGCTCTTTATGTGACACCTGTCATGATCTTTCCGATGTACTGCTCCACAGGTGACACCCGTCACGATGTCTTTCTTTTAGTGCTCCGCAGGTGACACCTGTCATGATGTTTTACCGTGTACTGCTCCACATGTGACAATGGTCATGATGTATCCCGTCTACTGCTCCAAATGTGGCACCCGTCATTATGTCTTTCTTCTAGTGCTCCACATGTAGCACCTGTTATGATATCTTTCTTCTAGTGCTCAATACGTGACACCTGTCATGCTGTCTTTCTTTTAGTTCTCCACAGGTGACACCCGTCACGATGTCTTTCTTTTAGTTCTCCACAGGTGACACCCGTCACGATGTTTCCCCGTGTACTGCTCTACATGTGACACCCGTTATGATGTCTTTCGTCAATTCCATGAATGTATACCATGATATCTTGTTCTCGGGAATTAGGTCATGTTGACGACTTTAACATTTAGCGTCAACACACAGGAAAACTCAACACAGAATACCACAGCGTTCCCACCCCTACAAATCAAAACTCGTCACGAAATCAGACACTGTCAAAACCGAAAACTCAGAACTCAAATCAAGATACCACAGTGGCAACACACAGCAAAGCACAGAACCCAAGATAAAATACCAAAGCATCAACAGACAAAACTTTGAACTCTGAACATACATTGTACACCACAGCGACAATACACACGGAAAACTCAAATCTTGCCACAACATCCGACAGCGTCAATATGAAAACCCCAGAACTCATCACGAAATACACTGTACCTCGGCGTCGATACATAGACAATTCAGAAGTCGGCACAGAATACATAAAATACAACGACATTTATACGCACGGAAACCTCCTAACTCTGAACAAATTACAACAACGTTAATACACACAGAAACTGAATAACTCTGAACAAAATACAACAACGTTAATACACACAGAAACTGAATTACTCTGTTACTACAACGTTAATACAGAAAAACTTGGAAATTAGCACAAAATAAATAAGAAATACCACAGCAACAACAAACACGAAAACCTCTGAGAACTGCGCACAAAACGTCAGAGCATCAAAACACGGAAATCCCAGAACTCGGCACAAAAACACCACAGTATCAACAATAACGAAAATTTCGAATAACTCGGCACAAAATACCATAGCGTTATCACGAAAAAGTCAGAACTCTGAAATACAACATCACCAATACGAAAAACTCATAACTTTGAACAAAACTCAGAACTCGACACAAAACACCAATTTGTCATCACGGAAAACTTAGAACATGGCAGAAAAAGACAACAGTTACCGAGGTGGTTCTAAAACAAAGGAGAAAATATGAATCTCAACGGACAAATAAAAAAAAACATATAGCTTTTCGCAGAACACATCTGTCTTCAGTCCAGGTTAATATTGGAACCGTATACATTAGAAAATGAGTTACATTTTTTACGTGCGAGACTTTCCTGCGACTCTTGACTGCTAGGTCAGTATTTTATGCACTTTAAGTTCAGCCATTTTGTCCTGACGGTACTTTGCAACTTGTAAATTTTGTGCAATTTCGGAGAGAAATCAAGCCAAACAAAATGGCTGAATTTTATAAATGTCATATACGGATCAGCCGCCATTACACATGTAATGCGCTAGCTGTCCGTATGAAATGTGTGTATGTTTAACTTCTTCATTTTCATGATGGCCACCATTTTCACCAGTTTTCTTGACATTTCAATGCTTGTTCAATAAGGAAAAAACCCAAGGAAATGTAACATTTTCATTTTTTGCGGTCGTGAACATTTTTTCCGTATTAAATGATAGAAGATGCTACTTTGTGGTGCAGAAATGTCCATTAACGTAGTCGAGTATTGAATGACCTATATTTCTTTATCTATTTATGGCTGTGAATGTTCATTTCAATCAAAAGTATAATGTCTCCTCTATATTTAGGTGGACACTTTTAAACGTGTTTAGAAAGAGAGGCGACGGTAACTGGGATGTGATTGGGTTGCATGTGATTGCTGGCGATAAATGACGTTCTCACATAAAATTGAACTGAATTTAATGGCAAAAAAGAAAATTAAATTGAATATCATGGATGAAGATTTCTAGCAAAAGACATTAAAGACACGACTAGAATTCCTGTGGATAAAGACTTGCCTTCCTGTACCGAGGAGGTCATTGGCCAAGGGACCATACAAATGTGAGCTTGTACATAGAAATGGAAATTTGTCGATTTGTTATAGGTAATTTAGGATGGTGATCGCTTTCTATAAAGGGATTCCTACCTTTGAAGGTATTCTATAAAACCAGGCCTAACTCTGATCACTTGCTACAAAACAGATATCGGTGGTGTAGATTCATTACAAATTATATGTTTATAGGATTAGCTTCAAACTGGCTCGTGACATGACCGTAGAAATACTTGGCAGAAGTGTGTTTCCGGATGACAAGGCACTTTGCGTTGATAGTAATGGACATATGTGTAAAGAAAATGCGTTAGCTTACATATTATAATTATAATTTTTGTCAGAGCTATATGTTCCCTTAAAATTATTAGGAAGTTTTATCATCTGATAAATCATATTCATATTTCGTATACATTTAGGCGTTTTCAATATATGCATATGTGGTTGTGTGCATTTCAGACGATTGGAATGATCATATGACTATTTTCAAGTGTTTTGGAATTCCAACAAAAAAATTCTTGTGTACTTTTCACAATGTATGACACAAATCTTAATAATATTTCATTTGAATATTGTAAGTGCGATTTTATTTACTTTTTATTTAATAAAACAGAACAACAACCGATTGGAGTGTGGTCATTGCGACTTTCTATACCTTTTGTATGACTTTATCAAATTACCAAACTCATACTTAATTTTGTAAAATGTATTTACACAAAACAATGTAGCATGGTTTTGCAATTTGAATTTCTTTTGTACAGACAATGGATGTCACAGTGAGGTATATAATGGATGTCACAGTAAGGTATATAATGGATGTCACAGTAAGGTATATAATGGATGTCACAGTGAGGTATATAATGGATGTCACAGTGAGGTATATAATGGATGTCACAGTGAGGTATATAATGGATGTCACAGTAAGGTA
>JAUMHH010142290.1:0-20495 GCA_032359455.1 Chlamys rubida
TTTATTTTGAAGTTTTCACTTTTCATGTCGGTTTTGTTCTAGACGAACCGCGCAATAGCGTTAATTTACAATGACCAAGGAAACGAATACAGGGATATGACTACTGAAATCAATTTTCATCTTTGAATTTATAATTTTATATTTATAAAATGGTTCGATCCGCGAAGGAAGCACATTACTCTCACCCATTGTGACGTCACAATTGGAACAATACGATGACGTCACAAAGTCACGGTCATTTGGGAGAATACTGATGTTTAAGTTTGGTTTAATGATTTTATAACCCTCTGTGTGGCCCCATCCTCTGTGTGGCCCCATCCTCTGTGTGGCCCCACCCTCTGTGTGGCTCATCCTCTGTGTGGCCCCATCCTCTGTGTGGCCCCATCCTCTGTGTGGCTCCAGCCTCTGTGTGGCTCCATCCTCCGAGTGACCCCCTCCTCTAAGTGGCCCAATCCTTTAAGTGGTCCCATAATCTTAGCTGCCCCATCCTGTGTTAATCCATCCTCTTAGTGGCCCAATCCTATTAGTGGCCCCATCCTCTTAGTGGCCCAATCATCTGAGTGGCCCAATCCTCTGAGTGACCCATCCTCTGTGTGGCTCCATTCTCTGAGTGGTCCCATCCTCTGAGTGGGCAATCATCTGAGTAGCCACATCCTCTGAGTGACCCCAATCCTCTTAGTGGCCTTATCCTTTAAGTGGCCCCATCCTCTATGTATAACGGTTTTCGAATGATCGAAGTAAACTTGTAAACAAACAAGACCTGCGTGTCGCTCTTGTGTTGAGTAAAGAGGCATAAACAACAAACACATAACTTAGTTTTACTTTTCTATAGTTTATTGTTACATATTGTTTTTGCAAATTGCAAGAATGTTGGCAATGATGTGGGAAAGCCGAATGCACGATCTCGTATAATCTCACGAGATCTACACGCAGCCGAAAATGTCAGTAACATACTACTAATTGGTCTGATCTCCGTAGAAACGTTACATGTTTGTGACAATTCCTGGCTCTTTCTCACAATTTACTTTTGTATTTTTACAATAGAATAGGTCACAAATGTGAACAGCAGATACTACAGAACCGGAAGTTACAATTATACAAAACCGGAAGTTACAATTATACAGAACCGGAAGTTATAAGCTTGACCAGGATATCGATTAACATATTTCCGAATTGTTTTGTAACTCTGTTGTAAAATAACATTAAATTTAGATAAAAAAAATCTAAACAGGATAAAATATTTTACATTGATCTGTTTGGGAAGAGATAATTGTGTTACACCTCCATGTAAAAGTTTGTTTACAATAAAACACACGATAGTTTCAACAAAGACCGGACCAGTCGTAGATTCTAACTAACATGTAGTAATAATGTTAATCAGACGAGATTGCCTGCCCGAGTTTCTCCACTCTCCACCAGGCTGTGTTTCAAAAGAGCGCAGACTAGCGGAGAGATATGGAACTAAGGCAGGTAATCCAGTCTACGTTAAAATGTACGTCCCGTTATAGATATATATATATACTTACAATCATGTAATAATTGTATATTTGTGACACTGATCAATAACATAACAACAATAACAGGCTCCTCCACACACAAACATAAACAAACGTCAAACTCGTCTTTTTAACAAATTTCAAGTAATAACTGTTAGAAAATGGTATAATCATATTAGTTTACAAGTTCCGATCATAATCTAATTCAGTAATACAAATATAGCATTCGTTTTGTATGTCAAATATTAAAAAATTGAATTAAATAATAACGTTTCAATTGATGTAAAATGTTACTTTACAGATTGTAACTACTAACACAGCAGTATAAGAACATATCTACATGTACAGTAGGATTCGTATTTTAATTTCGAAAAACTCTGACGAAAATAACAATGATTCGTTTACCTCTTAAAAATGAAAGGAAAAAATATGTTAAGAAATGCAATTGATGTATCGAGTGTTAAATTGAAAATATCATTGTATTGTGATACGACATGACAATATTTGTGAATAATTAATCTTGCTGATAACAAACATTTGTATTGGCTTGAAAAATCGTGTTATCTGCCCATAACGTAAAACAAATTACGTCGCCGTTTGTAACGTCGCTTTTGATTGGCTGATGCAGCGGCGTAACAGTTTCTAAGAGAAAAGAGTCATGACGTCATTAAAATAACTAGTGGTATTATAGCACGTCATGACGTCATTAACATAACTAGTGGTATTATATCACGTCATGACGTCATTAACATAACTAGAGTGGTATTAGATCACGTCATGACGTCATTAACAGAACTAGTGACCCTTGTCCGATATTCATACCAGTATTCAGATGCTCCTAGGAATAGGAAAATATGTTTAAAATACAAAATGTTAAAACAATAAAAAAAAATCGGTAGGTTCGAATTTTGTGTTCTACAGTTAAGGGATTTTTGTCATTTTTAATAATATTCCATCGACCCTCAATTGAAAAGAAGTTAAACATATTTACGTTAATGAGTTGAAGTAGATTGAAATTTTTGTTTATATAAAGTTTAAAAATCGCGACATTCTTTGTTTTCATTTCCCTTCCCTCTACAAATTCTATGGAATATTAAACGTGGCAGTTCCGCCCTACCTCAGCTTCGTGACACTAGGGAGTCGGTTACAATAAGTGCTGCTTGTACATCATAGAGTTGATGTATACTAATTGTACAACTGCTGTTTATTGACAATAATATAGAATTTAAACTAAAATCGACGAATAAGGTTTTACACGTCAAACAATATCTAAGGTGTGCCCTTTTCCGTTTATTACCCGGAGACCTTTGTAAGATAACATGTAACGCACACGTAATGTTTAAGACACTAAACGATTGGGTATTACATATCAATATAGAAATGATCGACATTTTACGCCGAATTCAAATGCTTCATTCCCGAGTGTTTATACACCAACCATTGCTTTATACCAAAACCCGCCATCAATCCTACATATGTTTTACAATAACTTAACCGGTTGCCGTGGCAACAGCACTTTATATTTTTGTTAAACCGTCTATATTGACAATTTCTGAGGCGAAATAACTCCCAAATGTAAACTAAGCAAGTTTACAGCGGTATATTTTGCCAACTGAGGAGAACATGATCGAATACTAAGAAAACTTTAGTCAGCACGTGTCGAAAGCAACGCTTCGCTATCGATTTAAACGTTAAGAACGTGCATGTTGTACCGAGAGAGTGGTTGGCAATGTAAGGCAAGATAAACCGCCTGTGTTTGCCGCCAGGCTTCATATTTCTGAACTATACATATCGTTTCAAAGAATTTTTATTTTATCTTGTAAATATCTCCTTAAATTGAACAGGCGTTAATTATTTCCAGAATTCAAGGGAGGTCACTCCAACTGCCACTTCCTATGCGACTGATTAATTTTAAAACATCAGTATTCCATAGCTTATCACGTCAAGGTTCCCCCCAGAATTGCCGAGATCATAATTCGCAAAACACTGTACAGAAATTTTAAAATTTGGTCCACTGACTTAAAATTGGAAACTCGTTAAAACGAAGAAATCGTTTTCGAGAAAATAAATAGAGAAACAAATCCCGAACAGCAATGTGAGTGAATTAACGATACTCCACTTGACAAAAAAATCGGTCTAACATTATTTTTGAAGATTAAGGACTAAAAATGTTAACAGGGTTGTTAGTAACCTACATGCACTTACACTTTATAAACACAGATCAGATTACATAGCTGATAACGAATCCTATAGTTAAGGTAGACAGACCCAGCCCTTAGTGTAGTATCCCCGAACGGACAGAGTTACTATTCAGCATTCTGTCTGAAGTCGCTTACACACTTTAGAAAAGAAGTTTTTTGTAAGATAAGTATTCATAGTTATTTCCCTTTTTGCAAAACATGCGCCACGGGGATTCGATCCCCTGACCTCTTATTAAGCAGGTAGTTTACTGTCTGTGCTGTTTGTTTTATTTAGACATTTTCTTATACATTACTTTAAGTAATTTCAAAATGTTCTTACCCCACAAACAGGGCCACAACTTAGTTTTCTTTTATGTTAAGATAGTGGTAATACCACTAATTTCACTGTAAAATAACCATTTAAGTATCAATTAGAAAAGTGGTGGGGCTCTCTACCCTAATGTCTGTAAACAGTAAAAAATGAAGGGATTCTCGTCCTTAACAAGATATGACTATTTTTAAACCATGCAGTTCTTGAAATAGATTTTAAATCTTAAAATAAAACTTTCACACTAATGACCTCTCACCCCTCCTCTTGATTACACCACAAAATACACTAGGTACACACACAGGTACACACAATACGATGACGTCACGACTCCAGATAAATAATTAGGGTAGGAGGCGCCTGGAAGTTCCAGAACAATTACACCTCACAATATTGCCATGAATTACCCACACTGCACGGGGACGCGACATTTTGAATTGCAGTCCCGCAGTGAATAGTCAATAAGAATTCTATAGGACGTAACTAAGAAAAGAGATTGCACAGTAAGTGTTTGTTGTAGTCACAGATTTAATATCAGACTTCTATCGTCATAATGGATTCCGTGAGGATCCTATTTTAAAATTAATTAGTTTTCCTCCTCGGGAAGTGTTGCGTTACCAGTTCTCGTTACCAGTTCTCTTTACCTGTAGAGGTACCAGTTCTCGTTACCAGTTCCAGTTCTCGTTACCAGTTATCGTTACCAGTTCTCCTTACCTGTAGAGGTACCATGCTTCATAACATTCTAAACAATGCTAGTTCTCCGGTCTCAGGTATCAGCCAATTACCAACCCGTCAAATATCACCTCGTATAAAACGAGTTATCGGTCTGTATACGGGTACAAACTAACCAGTTGATGGAATGACGTAATTGACGCATGCGCAGTCTTTCTCTGTATGGAGTGACAAACAGAAACAAGCTGAATTCATCGTTATACCTCACTTCTGTTACCATGGAATTCCTCGATGTTGAGACGAAAGATTAACTCCTCCTTTAAGAATGCACACTTTGAGCTAGAACGTCAACGCGTCCAACGAAAATATGACATCACGATTTTAACAAAATATAATGACGTCATTAACATAACCAATGTTACGCCGTTGTTTCAAACTGTTGAATCCGGTACGCATCGTGTAGTAACTTGGCTACATTACTGTTCGGATATTGTGGCGCCCGTCCTCCGTTCGGAATGTTACCATTAGCACTTCCGCTTCCTTGTGGTTGGTGCTTAGATTGCCCGTATGTTTGAAGCTGAATGTTTTGCTGGTTGGACTTTGCGCCACTGTTTGTCAGCTGTCTGACAAAGTTTGAATTTTGTATCGGTGTCGTTTGAGTGCTTGAGGATGGCACGCCACTCGGGAATGACGTCATTGGCTGAGTGGCACAATCGGATGTCATCGGTACGTCACTTGTACGTGGCTGTGGTGAACTCTGCACAGGGCTCGCCTGGCCCGTAGCGTGAACCAGTGGCTGCCTGTTCAGAGCTTGTTGAATAATGTCAGAGTGAACTGGAGTACCATTCACTCTGTTAACCCCCGCACTGACCAACTGCTTCTGCGCAGTGTGTGTATCTACGTCAGCCTCGGTCTGAGTTTGCTGAACTGGGCGATGTTGTCGGTACATAGGGTGCATGCCACTAGCGGCGAGTTGTTGAATAGATGGTCGTCCCCCAGAAGTCATGTGACTATTGGGGACAGACAGGGTACCTGCACGTGACGCATAGTGACTTATCCCGCCCTGGAGAATGGCGTTCGCACTAGATTGCCGATGGTGTACACCACTTGGCATGGTAGCGTGGATGTTATGAAGCCCCCGTGGAGGTTGGTACGGCGGCGGAGGGTAATCCTCGAGGATATAGGCGGGAATGTTCGAGTTCCTCTGGTCCTTTAGATGCGCTGCGTTCAGGTTAAGTCCCCGGATGTTGTGTCCTTGGAGCGCAAGCTGTGTGTTTATACTTTCGTAACTCCTGCGGTCTGGTATCACCTCGTAGTAATTCTCCGACCCACTCGACTGACTGTGACTATATTGAGAGTCGGAATGTTCACGGTCTGATAATGACGGGTTCACGTAAAATATGTCTTGCGTCATAGTAGCCTGTGATGACGTCACAGAGCCGCCCTTCTTATTTTTACGCCGTCTTCGGCCAAGGAAAAACAATATAATGAAAACTATGGCAACTATTGTAGTCACACCACACACAACTCCAAGCGCAACAATGACACTGACGTCCGGTTCAACTTCAACACGTGCTGGAATGATTGTTTTTGATAACGGGTCAACTTCACACGCACCATAATATCCTGTGACATTGAAGTAGTAGTTCATGTTCAAAGACTGGGTCCCGTTCATAGAGCACTTACTCACAGCGAAATACCACGTCCTGGGAAAGCTTGAATTGAACACGCGTTCTCCCACACAGACGTACAGGGGCTCGCCGCTGTCGCGCCAAACAGTGCATCGCCCGGTCTCGTTCAGCGGAATGATTTGATTGTTTTTGACGGGAAGAATTTGTTCTCGTTCGATACAGGACATTTCGTCCTTAAGCTTGCGTACCTGGTCGTCGTAGTAGATGAGTAGGTTGGCGGTGCCTTCACTCACCGGGTACGATATCTGGTACTCTATCTTGGCGTTGTTAGGGTGGAACGTCTTCTGGACCAGATAGCCGTACCATGGCAGTCGTGTGTACAACTGACCCTTAGACACACAGCTGTTGTCACCCGACACGGTCAGAACTCCCCAACACAGCAAAACGGCCAGTCCAAGGCCGTAGGGAGCCGCCATATTGGTTTGTTAACAAATTACTTCAACAGAATGTTTCTTCTTTTTAACACAAATGTTCACTGAACCAGCGACTGTCCTTTTAAATAGAGGTTTCTTTGATCTACGAAATATGAATTTTCAGGTAGATAAAACGTGTCGTGTCCAGCGAGGCGTAACAAATGATGAACATCCGACCTTTTCAGCGGGTCACTTAATTATACAGTCGGAAGTTTCGCCATTCAATGTGAGCTGGATCTGAGGGAAAGCTGTGTAACTCTGACCGTCGGTGAGCTGGCGAGTAGAAACTGACAACTCCGTGTGATTGTCACCTAGTGTGTGTTACCTTACAAAACGAAACCCGAAATTCCTTGAGTAGACTTTAAATTGTCACAAATATCGCTCTGTCCTCGCAGGGATATAGACCGTGCGGTCACTATTGATACCTCGCTTAATCGTCTCTGAGAATTCCAAACACCGAGCTTAGATGGCCGTCTGTACTGTCAATGGGGAAGGCGAGGTCGTAGCTACGTACCTGTGAAAAGAGAAAGAAGAACTAAGTCAAAAGATATACAGTAGAGATACTAGGGCGCTTCAAATTACCAGTGTAAACAACCGCCAAACACATTAGCCTTCTAATAACTCGTCACAACAGACTAATTCAGGTATTGATAGCTTAACGTGTCCTTACAACAGAGAGTTACAGACCTGCTATTGGTGTGTATTGTTAGCTTGACGTGTCCGTACAACACAGACTTACAGACCTACGTTATCCGAGACATCAAGCTAACAATACACGCCAATAGTACAGAGACTTACAGACCTACTATTGGCGTGTATTGTTAGCTGGATGTCACAGAAACATTAACATATATATATATAGATATAAAGATGCTTTATAAACACAATTTGATTTAAAAAATGTATAATGTATTGTTTGAATGATTCGAGGTGTAAATAAATTGACAACTGAGGAAAAATGTATGGGTGCAAATGAATTTCAAAAAATATCTCCGATGATTACTTATTTTGGAGGAAACATGATAAGTAAACTGACAATGCGGTGAGTTAGTGTCCCTAGTGATATACTTTAGTCCCTCTTAAGGTAAAATAAAATATACTACTACCCACGGTCCTCAAAATAAACTAAAACGTAAGCAAAACAAAATATTAAACACCGTATTTAAGTATTAGGATACAACATACTGGGAGGCGACGTCTGTAAACTTTACTAGATTAAGCCTGGTTTCAATATTGTAAATAGACCTGCAATAGAAGGCGATCACATGACCAGTAAGTGAATCTGTTGAGACACAGTTGTTAAAACTTCCTCCACTAATCACCCGACATTGTAATCGTGACATATTTACAATTCCTCATACACCTGTGTGTTGTTGCCTTTATAGATTTTTTTATTTTGTTGAAAACTTTCTAAATTTAATTTTATGAAATTGACGTTTGTGTTGTTAAAACTGAACCACTTACGTGTAAAATATGTTACCAAAAACTATATAAGTAATAGGGCCTGAAAAATGAACACAGGCAGGTGAGCTAAGTAAAATGGGTTTTAAAATAGGAAAGGACCTCATAGATCATAGATGATTAACAAACTATTGTCATACTTTTGTAAAATAAGATTAATGACCAGTATGTCTGAAGTAAGTAGGTGTCACAGCTTTTAGAAATATGCACAATTTTAATATGAAATAAATCCTAACCTCCTAACATTTATTTATGAATGAAAAGGTCTAGGACCTATATCTACATAACTCATAAGTTATTCTAAAATTGTCCGAATATTGCAAATTATTTTCATTAAAAAATAACTTTGAACTTATTAAGCGATTTAAGTAAATAAGGAGCCGAAAATTCATTTCGAAGTTGGTTTGAACAACTGTTTCATTTGTTACATCATAAACAAGTTAAAATTTCTTTTACATTGGATTCATTTTCTTTACAATTCTGTCTGAATGTATAGAAATCTGTTATAAAACACGGCTTGTTTTCAGTCTAGCAACGGGAGTCTACAGTAAACATCCCAAGCTGTTATTAACTCATTTACCCCTAAAGACACATATGAACTCTTCTAATTCAAAGGTTGGATAGTTCATTATGAAATTTCAGGGGTGAATGAGTTAAATCTAATGGCTGACCCTTCAAAGTTCTACTCAACTCACACCATTTTAAAGTATTTTGAGGATATCTAATACAACCACAGTTCGGCTAATAGTACACAACTCAACTGTGTTTAAACAGATATTAAATTATCGTCCACAGTATATATGCTTGGTGACTGTTTGTCTCCTTATGGACGTGTATAGTTTACATTTTTTTACGACACGATATTTTTTTCTTGGCATTTCTATGTCCACGATTAACTTTGCTGTACACACTATTCTAGAGTGGGTTTGTGAAAGTATAGGCTACCTGCCTAACTATTATTTTAAATGTTCAAAATTCCAGTTCAATGATTGCTATATTATGTATGTAAGTGTTGTAATGTTATTTTGCCTTCAAGCTACTTTGTAGATACAATTGTGCAAATAAAGATTTGAATTTGAATTTGTAAAGAATTGTTTCTAAGAAGAATTACGCTGTCTTAACAAAAACGTGTCCTCACACGTGACTCCAGTTATAGAGTTATTGACTGGTTAAACCACAGTGTAAACGTCAATTAAGGAAGCAATGTAAAAACTCCTCTCTAAATATTTTTTTTCTTTTAAAATGCAATTAATTGAAAGCTGAGTGAAATAAACACTGAATTATTAAGCAGGCTAGATGTTTTATACATTTCTAAATATATCATTTAAATTGTTTAACCACTCTTTATCATTCGTTCGTATCACCATTTCGTCGCGCTACGACAGTGTTGACTATATATACTCGACACTAGGTATAACTTAGCAGACACTTACAGCACGTACAGCTTGCCTGTGACGAACACATTAGACGGGAACGGCTCGGTACAATGTAGAGATACAATTTAATAGTGTCCATAAAAAGCTGTACGATGATTATATATACAAGTTATGATTTTGTAAGCTACTAAAATTATCATTTTAAATGAAAGTGAACATATTTCTCCACGATTAGGTATGTTTATACGTACGAGTTCGTCATAAAAAAGGGTTCGGTTATAAAACAAACCTCATCGGGAATGTTGTCATTTCCTGTTGGCATTTATATAGGCTGTTAATACAAAGTGAAAGCTGTTTAGTATTTAATTAATTGTTGGTAAGGTACTTCATCACCCCGAGAACCCCCCCCCCCCCCTCCAACCACCACCACCTCATCAACCCCTCACCAACCCCGCAACCCCCTCCCCCTCCCCCTCCCTCTCAAAAAGAGGCATCACTACCAGGTCCCCTGATCCGCAAATGTACCCTATACAAATGTACCCTATACAAATGTACCCTATACAAATGTACCCTATACAAATGTAATTGAGTTTCTCCCTGTAAATGATTTTCTGGTTACCGTGTCCTCCCCATTCTCGATATCCAGAGGTTACGCTCACGTTCGCTATCTGCACAGAGCTAAAGTGAGCGTAACCCCTGGATATCCACGTGGTGTCATCCCATACAAGTGTACAAGTATTCAGTTTGTGATGAGTGACCCAGAAAGTATTCTGTTAGACTGATAGGTAATATAGATACATATGGTCAAGTCATAAACACATCGACGGTCGTTTTTTACAAGTCACAGCTTTATTGTAAAACTCGTGAGCGACAGACGATCACAGCGATGTCAGTAGCACTACAAACCGGATAGGTTTAGTTTGGTTTGGTTTAGTATTGTTTAACGTCCTATCAACAGCTATGGTCAGTTAAGGACGGCCTCCCCTGTGTTCAAGATGCATGCGTGAAGTGTATGCGTGTGTTTGAGAGGCTGCGATATGTGTTACCTCACTGAAACATACTGCTGAAGACACCAGCAGGACACCTCACCCGGTAACATTATACTGACAACGGGCGAACCAGTCGTCCCACTCCTAATTTGCTGAGCGTTAAGCAGGAGTAGAAACTACCATTTTTACACACTCTGGTATGTCTCGGCCAGGGGACAGAACCCAAAGCCTTCCTCACAGGGGCAAACGCTCAACTAAAGGCCAAATTGAGCATTGTCAAGGGAGACATTAGGAAGAAGAAAGTTGTTTAGAAAGAAGATAAAAGATAGAATCCCAAATTTAGTCGCCTTTTACGATCATGCAATGGGGGCAACAGGTACAATTCTTACGCCCTACCTGCAGATACGACAAACCGGATACTAGGTAGGACTAATGACTTTTACTAAAATTAGTATTTTGTTGACGTTGTTGTGGTTACCATTGATTGCTGAATCTTTCCGCCATCTCAAGATGTAAACTAATTAAAAAACAAAATACAAACATTAAAACCGGATCTTACTTGAAAATTATAGAGTGAAATTGCGACTCGAACATGTAACCGGAACCGGATGTGGAAAGAAACTCTGCCCGTCAACAGTTTTGTCTGTGGTTTCATTTTCTCGTACTTACACGTGTGTTAGATCTACACGTGCTGTTGTAAATGGTTTGTTTGTAATTACTAAGGTGTGTCTCATTACAGAAAATGTGTTACATCTATATGTGGACCTAAACAAAAGTGTTCAGAGAAATTTTACACGTTTAAGAGGATTAGAATCAATGCCAATCCCAATAAAGATATATACGAACTAATTGGGGTGGCTTTTTTATCGAAATTTGATTTTAACCCCTAAAAAGTGTAAAATTTCTCTGAACACCTTAATTAAGGTCGAAATAAAGCTGTAACAAATTCTCAGGTCCCTGTGTTTCCCATCTGGTTCTCCATAGAAGTAATTGCTTTGACAATATCAAGTCGACATTTCAGTGACTCTTATATCCTTTATCACTGTTAAATGATTCTTCTTTTCTTTATTTTTCAAATTATGTTTAAGATTCATATTGTCATCTGTATTTTATTCTCTTTTCAAATTCAAAAATTGCAGCCATTATTACTGTATGCTCAACAATGTGAGCTTTGCGCGGTAATCACTTCCTCCTCTCAAAATAATTATAGTGCCACGATCATTGTTCACGCTATTTACCCCTCCTTTGTGATGAGAAAAAAGGGATTGGAGGAAACTATGCTATAAGGCACATGTGTACACTTGTGTTCAAACTTCCAAATTAAAACCAAGTCCAACAGATAATATAAGTCTGCGCCTTTGCTGTAAAATGTGTTAAACTATTTGTTTACTCGAACGTCGTGTTCGGGTTTATTGTTGAGCACGCTCTGTGGTGTTATAAATGTTGAGGGTCCCTGTCAGGGTTTAATACTCACACATATAACAATGTATTTCTGGATTCCTTCCCTGCTGTCTGTTGAATGAAGATTGAGTAGCACATTTAAACGTTGAGATCAGTAAACGTGTACATGTGAGCAATTATATGATGAAATCGGCCTCGTTAGTCTTAACGGGATTATTTATATTCGATACAACTAATGTTCATTTATCACGTGACCAGGAACTTATTCGTAGAATACCTCTATTGGACGCCTTATAGCTAGCCTTTAATTTTATTATCATACCGCCCTAGGACACAACTAAAACAGCCAATCAGTAAGTGTTTCATACACCTGTAGTTCCTATCTAAAATAAGTTCCGGATAAATAATATGCCTTTGAGGAATATTTAATTGAACTCGTGACAGATTTTTCAATGATTGAAATCTACAGGTTTTTGCTATTTTTACAAAATCTATAGTTATACCACATTTGGATATATTGGAGTTTTATTTTCCTTAATAGGGATTTTCCCTTCTAGGGTCACCGATTTAGCTCGTAACTTCCGGGTGTAACCACTTAGAGCCTGTTACGCTGGGAGTACCATTAAACCTTCTCAATTACACCCCTGTAACTCTCGTCAGGAACACATCACAGGACACTTTTTAGATAGATACCAATGTACTTTATACCATAATATCAATAACAAAAATATTTGTTTAATTTTTACAAATAAATACCGTACCATCCATTTTTCATTTCTAATACAAGTTGGTAGAACGCGAAATACATGTACCATCAGGGTCGTGTAGGCCCTTGAACAGGTGTTACTGTACCCTGAAAGGGACACTTCAGTATTTTTGCTATATTAGGGGATAAACGATCAATATCAGCAGAAAATTAAACGTTATACAAATAGTTAAGTGTCAAAGGGGGTTCCAATTAACTAACATTAGTTTTGAGATAATAGACTTTTTGAAAATGATGTCAAAATAAATAGCGTCTAAGGCACGTACGTCACGAAAGTTTTGTTTTTGTTATTATTCTTACGTTTAAATTGTCCATGTAACAATACTCAGCAGCCAACAAAGCTTGTAAATTACGGTGGAACATTTAGAACATGCACAATATTATTGTCTACATTAATTATCTCGAGCGCTCGAGAAGTTATGTCGAGCGCTTGACATAATAAGTCGAGCGCTCGAGATAATTAATGTAGAAAATAATATTGTGCATGTCCTAAATGTTCCACCGTAATGTACAATGAAATTGTCATAAAAGTTTCATCAAGTGAAAATTACAAACATAAAAGTACTTCTTTGCATAGCATGACCGTTTCTTGGGCCGTGACAAGTGTCGTGTTTTTGGAACGGTGATCACTAGTGTTGAACTTAAATGGTTACCCGAATCTCTATATAAATGTATATTTAGCAGTTTTGACTATTTCCCTCCTTAAATTATTAGATGTAACACGCTACTTTTTGCTACTCTACGAATGTTGGCTGGTCACGTGCGACGTAACGAACGCACCTAATTTTCAAACATTGTCAAGACTATGACGACGATTGCAGGGTGTCGATCTGCCGCTACAATCACTGGGGGAAATGATGAGAAGAAGATTTGATTTGAAGAAGAAGAAAGAGTTTGTTAAGTTAATTGAAAAGCGAGACTCAGTAAGCACTGAAAAACACTATAAAGGGTTTAGTACTGTAAGAACGGTGATTGCGTACTACTATAAATGTCTATTTATAACTTACTCTAGATCTATTGTTCCATTTGCCATGGTGGTCAAGTAACGAAACAGTTGTTGCATTTCTTATAAGTCAACAGTCATAACTGTTTTTCTAAGGAGTTGGAGCCCGGCAGATCAACTCTTCCTCGGCCTCGGCAAACAGTTCCTATGGTGGGTCCGTACTACTTAGGGAAATGTTTCTGACCGTTGGCTAATAAGGCCTGAAACAACGGTATACTATCTAAGTTATATGAAGTAGCTTAATTAATTGATAGCAATTTGTACTGAGTACTTAAGTTGGTCGAATACATTTTAATACCCATTCGGAATACCACAAAAGTCTGATAACTTTGTAACAGGGGTCATTAATTTCTCAATGCCTCCGCCAGGAGTCTAACCAGGAACCTCTGGTTTACTAGTCTGACGCTCTACCGAATGAGCTAAAGAGAAATTCTCCCTAGCCGAGTCGGTAGGAAGTGGCTGTTATTTTACCAGGGTGACATAAATATAATAGGAAATCACTTCGATTCCTGATCAAAACCCCAACACAATGTATATCCCAGGGCTGCAACGATATATCGCACCGTACCGTACCGCGATACGTATCGTATCGTACTTTTTATTATTTATCTCAACACCTTTGACTTACAATGGTATACAGAGACATATTTAAATACAAAGATGTCATTACAGTAATAAGCATGCGTGGTTATACAGAGGGGAACAGTGTAATACAAATGGTTGTGTATGACGTTCATCCAGGGGAATTCATTTTTTTGGTAAAGATGCATTTTTTAGATGACATTAAGTGATAATACACTATGACGTCTCATTAACATAGAGGATAGGATTATTTTTCTTTATGACGAACATTCAAATATATAATGAAATTCATCTCCGATATCTCTCACATTACACAATTGACAAAACGTATACCGTGAGGTATGCTCGACCAATAACAGCACCCGGGCCTCCGGCACTCGGGACTGATGACAGACACACGATATGTATACCTTCTTTGCACATGCATGTGCCACATAAACTCATTGTCACGTAGAGAAACAGCGTATCGCGTGACGTAGACCTCGTTTCACTTTTCACATTTGATACTTTGATACAAAAACCTGAGCGTTCCTTGTTACGTCACATAATTCCTGAGGCTACTTTACCGGGTATGTGCTATAGGTATGTGACCACGGTCTTGATGAGGTGTATAGGTAGTCACGTGATGTCGTAATTCAATCCACTTTATAAAACATCTGCTGGATAACCGAATTACAAAATGAGCATAATATATAGAATGGACTCACGTGGAAGGACGACAAAAATATCTGATCGAGCACCGCCCAGTACTAACCACTAATCACTAACACACAGTCCGTCGGATGGGACTCAAAATGGTGTCCCGTGTGAGACTGTCCACATCGCACGAAAAAGACCCCTCTGAGTATTAACACGGACTTAGATTCCGTGGTATTATCGAAAAAGAGTAGGCGTGGTGACGCCAACTCAGAGGTTAGGATATTTTAGACTTGTAATAAGGGTTAGGTGTATTTATTAGAATTTTTAGGGTGACTTCAAAAATTTAATTTAATCAAATTCATCTTAGCTAGGGTTACACCGATTTGGCCGGTTTCAGGTTCTTACTGGGGGTGACATCCCTCCGCTCTTCTCTATTACCGCGTCCAACATCTTGATGCGCTACGGTTATTCGGCCCAGGAGTCGTCCTACAAACTTATAATTCCCCCCGTGTAGGACCTATAGGACACACGACTCCTATCTTCTCCACCTCTACCCTCTCCCCTTCTCTCCTTTCTCTACATTCTTTGTCCTTTCTATTTTCCTTTTTCTATCTATTCTCGTCTACTGAAAGGCCGCAAGGCCGTAATAGCGGACGTAAAACCTTCACAATCAAAAACAAAATTAAACCGAATTACTTGGTATTGTAGAGGACGCAAAACCACACAAACAAACAATAGCCTGCGGCGGTAGGGGTGTGGGGGTGCCGAGGGGGACGAAAGGGAATGCTTAATAGATGTTATAGGGTACAATGGTGGGGGTAGACAACGTATGAATACTCATACTATAACACTAAAAGAAAAAAAAATCTACAGCATTTGATATAGCGCCCTATCTAGCAATTTTGTGAAAAGGAATTGGGTCACCTGCCCGACAACGTAGGTTATCTCCGGGTACTCCGGTTTCCTCCCACAATAAAACCCCCGCGCGCCAACATCTGGGCTAACAAAAGTTATAAATACAAGTTGAAATAACTTGTTTCATAATAGTTGTGAAATAAATAAAGTGTATGTATATTATATTTAGCTATACGCCACTTACAGTACCTATATATAGACATACAATTTATGAGATAAATACAATTAACATATGGATTAAATGATGCATTAATCAATACAAGTTTTAGGAATTTGCAGGAGCTGCCTTATCAGGCGCTAACTACTAGTCCTATGCCACATGGCTAATATATCTCTATGTGTGTATGTCTGTGTTTGTGCTGGAGATATATTGTGTGCACTACACATAAAGCATACACTACACACTTATCTGTTCGATGTTCATTCACACGATTTCATCTATCAGGAAAAATACAATTATTTGATTTGAGAAATACAAACTGTGAATTGAAGCTTACAAGTACGGCTTTATACAAGTTGGACAATTTTTGCCCAATCCCTTTTGTATAAAACATGTCAATAACTAACGTTTTGAAAAAAAATACAACGGAATTTAAGTCGAACATTAAAAGTATAAGTTGTAAAACAGTGAAGAAATAGGACGTGGGATTGTGTATTTACGTCACGCGCTAATTAAGCATTGCGAGTCCGGTTGTGCCTGATAAACTTAAGTGAATGTATAAATTAGCTCAAATAATTTATACGGGATATTTTATATAAAATTAAAAAAAAATATTAAAACTACACAAAACAGATTTTCAAACATTCAATAATTCCGACGTCATGAAAAAGATACAAGATATTAAGAACATTTTCAAATATTTCTAAAAAAATGGCAGTCTTGAAAGTTTGACGATTCGATAAGCTAACCATACTTGGAGCGACCTGTTCTCGGGCCTTAACTAGTTAAAAGGATGATTAGCTTAACGTGTCACTACGCGATTTTTTCAAATAGCGTATTCGAGATTATATTGAATATTTACAAACAGTCGGATATTTTTTGTTACCAGCATCTTGATTCCGATAATATATATTTGTTTATCAATTTCAATATGATTTATTAAATTTTAGATTTAATTTTTTCGGTTACTTGTCTTGCTGCTAAGATACATGTAATTAGTCCTTGAACATCCGGGTCATGTTTCTTAGATTTACCGACGCAACCTACTCCTACGTCATGTGGTGGTTTCCTGGTAGAAAACTCTATACATGTACATCCTGTTTTTATTCTAGTAGATTGTAGCGTCACGGGTCAGGGGAGATAACCTTATCTCAATCGTTTCTTTTCTATTTGATACAACAAAGTCACTTGAGTCGTAATCCGCAAGCAAACAGGGAGAGATATTTAGTAGCAAATGTTCTTATGGTCCTATAACACACATTGCTATTGATGACAAACTTAAAAACCGGTAGGGTTTTATGTAAGTTTGTCAGCAATAGAAAAGTGTGTTATAGGACCATAATAATATCTGCTAGAATATTCATTATTAATATTTACATTTCGATAGAGTAGTTTTGCTTTATTTAGTTATTTCGAACAGTTTTTTAACCGCAAATCAAGTGTTGACAACAATGAAAATGATGACGTTACAATAGAGATTTATTACGTTACAATATCAAATGTTGTTATAGTCTCAGAACAACATTTGCTTCCGCAATGCATCACAATGGAAGGATGCAGAGCAAATGTAAATATAGCTATTTACTGCCTATTAAGATAAATATTTGAAGAGAAGGCGCACCAATATATAAATCCAATTCGAGACCTGATTCTAGAGTTCCTAGAAGGACGAAACAGCTGCAATAAACAGTTTAAATATTTTTTTTGGCATTCTGACAGAATGCTGTACTGGGTGCCTCCGATTTCAGTAAAATAACACTATAAAGTCGGCATCAGTTTCGCGCTATCGCTCGGAGGCAAATACACCAACACACCCTGTCTACGGCTTACATATACACGTGCAAGGTGTTGTGTATGATGTAAGATATATTCTGAACATTATGAAACTTCATACGTGTGCACTGACAACGTGTCGATCAGGTATTATGCAGCATTTGGTACAGGTTTTTGAAATTATATACATGTACAACCGTATTTTCAAACCCGAGACTAATCTGCTTAATGTAAATAACAGTATTTCTTTTAAATAAAGGTGTGTCAATACAAACTGGGTAAGCCCTGAAAATGAGTAAGATGAATAAACTGCCAATACTCAAAGTCTATTAAACATTCACACTGAGATTTCGGGATCTAGACATGATAATCGAACAAAAATGTAGTAAATGCATCTGACGTCATTGTTAAAATCATATACAGATACCATTTAGAACGAGTTAATCTAGGCACATTTCAATTATACCGAAATTGAGGCCAGACGCACTGCTCATGCATGCACGGACTGTTAATTTTGATGAATGACATTTATAAAGGCCAGGGTACGTATAAAAACTGAGTTATAATCCAAATACCAGTAATACAGTGTGATAGGTCAATATATCTACCTGTACACCTATTGATCATTAATATAGTTGTCGTTTCATTCACTTCGAATTCAAAAACGGTATTTTTTTCCTTTTTGAACTATTCCACTAATTTTTCAATGTACTTTATGCCGGAGCATATCAAAATATTTTTCAGTAGATTTTGACAATGGTAGCACTGATCTTTCACCTTTTTAGAAGATTTTGTTTGCCGAGCCTCGGGGCTCTAAATAAATTGCGTAATTCAGACTTCATACATAAGAATTGAAAACTCTTGAGATATCGCGAGTGCAGTGTGCTGGGGTTAGTGTGTTTGTGCATTTGCTTCATTTTAATAGCGCGGATATGATGTCGATTTTAGAGTATTTCCCCACTTTAATATTATGCCGAAGGCACCAAGCACAGTATTCCACCTAGTCACGTTATACTTAAAGCAGATAAACTCGTTGCAATTCAAATGAGGAAATCGAAATGGTTTAAGAAGTAGAGAGACGATATCATGATGCCACATGTTGCAATGGAGACAGCAGATCATTTTTGGTTTCTTCTAAAACATAAGAGGAAGACGCCCGATTCTGCAGAGGCCCCCACATTTGCCGCCTTCTGACATGTAGTGGGATAAATCAGGCTCATTCTTTCTGCGCACCTGCAGTAGCGTCGAAATAACTGCGTATGTGAATCATAGCCTGCACTTTCGATAACAAGTCACAGTTTTAAATGCAGTCTAGTTTACAATCAAATACGAAGCTAAACGTGAACTTTATGTATCATTGATAAATGTCTTAGATATGCACGTAATACTTTCTACAGTGTCGTTCAAATATAAACCACTCGGTCCATTGTAGTGACTATAATAAAACGTTAGTTATCTATTCATAGTTCCAGTTTTATTACACAGGTACTGAATAAGTATGTAAATAATGCATGCGCTAAACGTTGAACACCATAAAGACTTGTAATAAAGCAAGCCATGTATTGTAAACGTACAATATCCTTATTAGAGCAATTAAAACGACGAAGGACTTGCTGGTCATATTATTTATGAAGATTTAAACAGTTTCTTTCAACACGCTTACACGCTTTGCGCTTCTGATAAAAATCACAGACCTGAAAGATTGGTTTTGGTTTTTATATTGTTTAACGCTCTAATTACCGCCAGCTAACTCTCATTGTGTAATTATCAGACTGTATACAGACACGAGGTTAATGAGAGTAATACAAGCTTTATAAATCGCCCATCACGAGTATTTTTCTTTTACTTTCATATTGTGAATACAAAAATACAAAAAACAAAATTCCTGATTGCGGCCAGGGATATAAATGCCATGAATGATCAGGTCACAATGGTAGATGATGTCACAAAGCTTTGTTGCACGACGTTAAAATTAAAAGATTGGCCAATGAAATCATATCCAGGGTGTTACCCACTTGTGTGTAACCGAACATGTTAACCAGCACCTAGAGGGTTGTGTTTAATCGAACATGTTAACCAGCACCTAGAGGGTTGTGTGTAACCGAACATGTTAACATGCACCTAGAGGGTTGTGTGTAACCGAACATGTTAACCAGCACCTAGAGGGTTGTGTGTAACCAAACATGTTAACCAGCACCTAGAGGGTTGTGTGTAACCGAACATGTTAACCATCACCTAAAGGGTTGTGTGTAACCGAACATGTTAACCAGCACCTAGAGGGTTGTGTGTAACCGAACATGTTAACCTGCACCTAGAGGGTTGTGTGTAACCGAACATGTTAACATGCACCTAGAGGGTTGTGTGTAACTGAACATGTTAACCAGCACCTAGAGGGTTGTGTGTAACCGAACATGTTAACCAGCACCTAGAGGGTTGTGTGTAACCGAACATGTTAACCAGCAACTAGAAGGTTGTGTGTAACCGAACATGTTAACCAGCACCTACAGGGCTTTGTGTTACCGAACATGTTAACCTGCACCTAGAGGGCTTTGTGTTACCGAACATGTTAACCTGCACCTAGAGGGTTGTGTGTAACCGAACATGTTAACCTGCACCTAGAGGGCGTATCCAATGAGACGGAAGAGAGTCA
>JAUMHH010142401.1:0-20493 GCA_032359455.1 Chlamys rubida
GTCCCAAATTTAGTCGCCTCTTACGATCATGCAATTGGGGGCAGCAGGTACAATTCTTACGCCCTACCTGCAGGGGAAACAATGAAAAGGCAGATCGCGCCGCCAAAGCGGCTTTATTGCTACCACCTGGTGATTTTAAACTTCAATTTACAGATTTTAAACCGTTAATAACAAATTTTGTAAGATCAAAGTGGCAAAATAATCGGAATCAATGCCAAGCTATAGTGAAAACCGCACGAGACGAGGTTGTCCTTGCCCGTCTCCGGATTGGTCATTCCTACATAACCCATTCTTATTTATTGAAAAGCGAAGACCAGTCTCAATACATAGCATGTCACGAACCATTTACAGTGAAACACTTATTATTAAATTGCATTGACATTCAGCCAACAAGAGAATTTTTTAAGATAATATAACAGATCTCAAACCACTTTTCGAAAAAGACATTATCTTTAAGATTCTAGACTATCTAAAAACTGTCGGTCTGTTCAAAAAGATATAACTTAATCATAGACACTTTTACAAAGTATTTAAGTTGACGTTTGTCTTTTACCTTTTCGTTCGTTTGATGTTTTCCCTTTCGCATGTTTTGTCTACTTTAATTGGCCCTAATGACCTCTTATGTGTTGATGGGCCGTTAAGAATATAATAATAATAGTGTAATAAATAAATCCAAATAGCTTTCCTGTTAAGTATCGTGTCAGCGTTCATGTTTATACTTTAAACGCCTTAACATAACATAGCCAATTACAATTTAATCAGGAACATTGTTATTTCATTTTTCTCATTTTGGAAAATAAATTAGGAAAGATATCTAAATGTACCTCCATGTAACGTTATAAATATCATATAGTTACTGCATTATGTTGTGGGATAAAATGCCATGCATGTTCCTGCGTATTTACCCAAATGCCTAATATGCTAATAAGACAAGATGGTGAGTGTGATAGTGAGGATTTACGGATGATTATAGATAATCTTTGTGAATATTTTTTTTATGTGCTATAAAACGAACCAGAACTCCATGGGAACCGTGTCGAGATATTATCTTCAGTTTGGTATATCTTCGTTTAAATAAAGCCGTCGAAGCGTGTTGATTTGACTCGCATGCAATTCATAGTATACAGAGGTGAGAAGACTTGTCGTGTCCTTGGTACTTTCCTCATATTACTGCTTTCTATTAATGTCTAGGGGAAATCTAATCAGGTTGAATAATTATATTAGGGTTTTAACTAGTTAATTAGCTAACGTTTAGGATGATACAACTTCAAAGGCAATGTCAGTGCAATTAAAGTAATTACCACAAGCTTTCCCTCTTGCAGCTTGAAGTCCTATTTTTTTTTTCAAGCAGGTTAACGGCGCATGGTTACTTTATGATTATGGGTTATGTTAGCAAAATTTATAAATCGACAAGGATCGAAATTTAAGTTTAAGATCAACTTAGCTGAAAAACAACAATCAACAAAAATATCTCCATTTAGACTACTACAAATCTTATATTCGTATTTAATTCAAATATAAAGTGTGTCATCCATATTCTATTTTTCATTTCACAAATAATATGCGTCCGACATGCCGAATAACCTTTCATTGTCTTTTTCTCCATAAACAAAGATTGAGTTTCCCTTTGTTTTGTCTTTGGCGTGACAACTAGATCGTAAACAACATCGTTTTTTAACAAGCGTAAATAACAATAGCTCTAAAGCAGGTAATTTGCCCGTAAACTAGAAAAAATCTTAATTGTTTAAAGCAAACGTTTTATTTCTTTTAATGAAAAAAACTACAGATTCGTGAATAATCAATTATGCTCTATCAGACTCTCTATGAGACAAAATATTTTTGTACTTAAGTAAATGTTAAAAACTAACCACGGTTTCAGCCCTACTATCAGTGAATTGTCTTTTCTTTGTATTAATGTGTAACTTGTGTCTTTCACGCAGTAAGAGAGGCTGCCGGATTAAGGCAGCGGTTCTAAAATATAGAAATTCACTATTAAGAAAGCACTCAGAATTGTAATCAAATTAAGCGATTTAGTAGTGTTTACCCTGCTTTGCTTATTAATTTTTATTTTAACATATTTAAAAAATGGGTAAATTTGTATCGCGGTATTTTAGTGCTTTTGTCTTATATTTAGTTGATAATAACAACTATTTGGATACTTTATAGAGATGAAATATATTTGTATTCATATCGTTTAACTTGACAAACATTTAAGATGCATTGTATATAATACGCGTGATAGACAAGTTCCATTTTAACAGTTTCATAATGTTCTTTTGTCATGTTGTCGCAAGTACAAGTATATTTTATTTTAGGATATGTCGAACGAGTTATTTTTCAAGCATGAATCTTAATCCTTGAACAGGCAAAATAAGATAGCTCCCCATTCATCCTCCTTAGTCATGGTGAACATCATGATTCGTGTCATTACAGTCGTTTAAAGGTCCCAGTCGCTGTGTCACTATTAAAGCCGCCTTAGCCGTGTACCACTTTTTCACAGGTAACAATACACATTCTTTTCGACAAAACGTATCCGGAGTTGAGTTAACCAGCGCTGTACGTATGCCAGTACAACAGAAGGTAGTTGGACTTGTTTAAGTGTTTTATCGGTTTAAATGTCTCAAGATTCTATCTGGTCGAGACCACACCACTTCTCTATAGGCTGTGTGCAGGTATAGCCTTTCTCTCGTGTCCCCCTTATCTATACAGGAGGTGTACCCTGAGACCCGAATATGTAACCCGGATAGTGTTAAAATGTTTGGCATGTCCCGGATTTCCAAAGGACATAACCAACGGACGCTACACCCACCTCCAAACGGACTTAGTAGCCAATGGGGAGGATAGGTAATGCCACAACTACTGATAAGTGACCAGTTTTTGTGTTTATCAGGAACCGGTTGAAATTCTGGACAAATATTTTGATTGACTGCCAACACTGAGGAGAAGTGAATTCGATAAAGATATATCATTGTTCATTTAACATACCGAAGCAACACTGCTTAAGCTGAATTTATGAAACAGATGTTTGATTTTCAACGTCTTCGAAGTAACAGTTGTCATTGCTTCAATTGAACATGGTGTGTTATTAACGTTTGCTAAAATGGATGTAGGACGGGCATCAACAGGGACCAGGAGTAATAACAAAAAGGTGTAGTATTTTTCTAAGAGTGTCCCTCTTAAAATTACAGTATTAAGGTAATATAGAGTATTTTGTAAACAATTCGTTTGCTATTGATATGTTTTGACGTCTTTACACATTTTAACCTTTTGTTTCTTGTTTAGATGTATTCAGGGTTTTGTGAATGTCTATTTTACACTGTTGTTTGGCCCTAAATGACTCAAATTGTCAATGGGCCGTAAAACAATACAAAACAAATAAAACACACAATATTTCTGCATCCCGTACGTGAAGTTAAATATCTGTACACGTCTATCATAGCCAGCTTGTAACTGGTAATTTGTTCTTCTTTAAACAGGAAGCCTTTATTACAGATGTCAGAAACGGTGCAACGTTTGCCCTTCTGGGACACAACATACTGTCGGGTTTTTGACTTCTTCCTGTATGTAATACATATAGGACTCGTTGTATCGGTGGTATGGCTATTGATTAACACAGAAACATGACTGTGTTATTTTATAAATAGACCAGCATTACGTTGGGCTTGAAATTTCCATTCCGAAATACTTCCTGTATAACAATCATAAAGTAGGACTCGGTAGCGTACTTATCAATGGTGGGTCATGTTGATCATTCTGTTTTGTTTGATATAGAGTGTTCATGCTCTATTAAACACACCAAGCGTATGGTCATCATCCAACGCAAGTGAAATAAATTCCTTTCTCAATCAGCTGTATAATATCAACGAAATACTACATTTTGTATGCGTTCTGATAATTAAATGTATAAGCCTCGGGTCACGTCCCACTTATATCGCTTAACCGATGACAGTTTATATTTGTGCTTGGCGTGTATCTAGTACATCGACCGTGTATATTTATAACTGTTTCCTGTCGAAACCTTTTTCGTATTTTGTCATTTCTTAAGAATCTTACTCTGTTCGTGTGAAGCACTAACTCATTTCTCTACATAAAATGAAAGTTGACTTTAAGCAAACAACGTGACACTTTAATGGTGAATCATTTATCAAACATATAGGTGATTTCACCGAATCTCTTTGCCAGAATTCTTTGTCACACATATAAGACTTATTTGTACATTTAACTCACTACAATGATTATCATTTTGTTGTATTCTGTTTGCTTTATATTGACATAAGAGTTTTGAATAAAACATTTTAGGTAATACGACACCATAGAACTGAACGTTGTTGGAAGATTAAATTTACATTTGAAAGCATTGTGTTAAATTCAGTAGCACAAGACACCAAAAAGTGAAATGTCCCCTTAACGAATGTAATAGTCATGAGGTTGACCGTTAACCATTACTAGCTAATCATTTTATGTTTACACAGGCAGGCGTGCTTGTCCGTTATCACATATTCGATTTGTTTGCGTAGTTTATATCTTGGATGCCGTTTGATAAAATAACTACTCGTGAGTTCTATACTTTTACGTAATCAGTTTACGGTTTTTACATTTACGACATTCATATCAATCTTATACGTTGTTCTCTCGTCATTTGTATTGCTTTGATGATTTATTCTGATATCCAAAGTAGTTTTTTTGGTTTGCATTTTAGTTTGCCGATTAACAAGAAAAATAAAGATGGTAATTTTTCATTTCCTGAATATCAGTTCTACTGAAAGAAATAGGAAGTTGGTATCGTTTTATCGGGTCAGGACCAGGTAGCTAAATGGTTATAACGACAGTTTAGTACATGTATATTGAGTAGATGTCCATGGTTCGATACTGGTATGACCCTGTTGTGTTTTAACACTTATAGCACCGATGTTGCCTTTATTTTCATTTCATCTGAATTGTTTTCAGAACTTACCGTAAGGTATTGTTTATTTTCAGGAATGATACATTATACCAACGTTATGCCTGAAAACAGTTTCAAATGCTTTTTGTAGTTATGACAGTGATGCAGGGATTCCTGAGCTATACTTCGATTTTCAATAATTTCAGGTGTATGCCAATGCATTTTTAAATAGAAGAATAAGTAGTTAGGCAGATATTTAAGTTCAAATTATGTTCTTTATAGGTTATGTTGAGTAAACATACGGCTCTTGGGTGGATTTTACTTAAAGGGGAGTAAAATCTGAACCGGAAAGAAATATATTATGTTTCAAACATGATTTGAGCAATGGGAATCTACGAGGTTTTGTTACATAGCATTTGAAGTTTCTATCGCATAAACAGCTTTATTGGAACATAGCACCTGTCGGTACAGTAAATTAAACAGCATAACACAATGATATCACCATTTGTATGTACGTATGTTCTACAAGCGTGGATATCTCGCCGCTGTTAGCTGGGTCAGGGTTACACTGTGAGGTAATTGATCAGGCGTATTTACAGATCACAGAGCACACCACAATCCCAGTAGTAACACTCGTGTCAATATTTGTGTTTTACACAGAGCTTTTTAGTTTTAAATCACTACACAGGTAATCGGCTTTCTGCCCGACGCTTTACCGATTCTGTAACTATTCACCTGTGTATATATGAGGTGGTTGATTAACTATTATGAAGCTTACATTTAAGTCAAATATAAAGCCTTTTCACTAACACCTGTATAAATTTGAACATGAAACTTGTTATACGAATTATAAAAACAGAGAATTATATTCTCACTTACAGTACTGGACGACGTGCCGTTATTACATGTTTTTAATTAAAATACTTATGCGTTGCCGTGAGAGATCAATACTTTGATTGCATATTTTTCTCACATTCTTGCTATATTAAAGGTGAATTAAAGTGATAGTATCACGTTATTTACTGTGAATAAGACGTAGTCCCTGATATTTAAAATATATTTAAATTGAGAAAAAAAACCCGATGAAAACGCCAACGTGTTGCTGTGTTGACATGTAACGTATACCGCCGTACACATGTTTGTATAAATTAAGGCAAGTTGACGAAGATAATGATCACTTCAGTTGTACTTCAAATCTTAGATTCTAGATTAGGATTCTATGATCAAGTATTTTGATTGGATATTTTACAATAATTCATAAAGCTAACAAGACTTTTAATACAAGTCCAGCCATATTACCTGAGTGAAAACCTGTAGTGAATGGTTTACAGGTAAAATCCCACTTGCTTTGCATGCTTTTTTCCAACCTCAGTCAAGCCTTGTTCGCTTTGTGCTCAGTTGTGATTTATTCAGGGGAAATATATGCCATTATTCTGGAGATTTGACACATTGTCTTACATTTTTCTCGTCAAATGCATCTCCATGGACATCCAACCTTATGATATTTACAAGTTTAAATGGATTTTTACCTGAATTGTGACTTTTATTCAGCTTGGAAAACGAACATATAAAAAGTGATTTTCTTTCATCAGTTATTGAATATATTTTCTGAAATTTAATTTGCATGTACCTCAATTATGTTTGACATATATTGGAGGAGGATTTTTTTGACAGGGATTGTTTAATGCTAACGGAATGCTTTATTGAGTTTGATATACAGTTTGGTTTGGCAGCTATATTAACGACCTTAATAGTATACATTTTCGTCAATTAAACCCGAACGCCGTCTTTTATGTTTAAACCTGAACTAACAACGTGAACAATGCTACTTAATACGTCACAACCATTGTATGATGTATCGAAAACTGTGGTATTTTTACTGCACGACATGTATTAATTAAGTACCAAAATAGAAAATATATTACCACATTGTTTACTCTGTTGTATTTAATTGTTTGTTGCTATCCAATATATCGTTTTTTTCTTGCAGTGCTACAATAGACATAAACGAAAATGTCGTGACAGTTTTCCCTACCCATTTGCCATCCTACCTGTGTCTAACATATTATTATCATATCATTTGTAATAGTAGTATGACAACAGCGTAATATGTGCTTATCGTGTACTAAAATTAACTAATTGATGGTGTGTAAAAAGACTATTTTACAATAGACTAGGAGAGAATATTGTATTTCAATACATTGTTTTGTATGGCATGATAGTGATATATGAACTTGTGGTCGTATAAACCACAAACACTGTTTATATATATAATACAGAGGCAAATGTTTTTGTTTTATAATCTTGCATCTTAACCTTTACCTTAGTGCTTTTTCTATGATTAATATGTCTCAAAAAGTTTGCTTAAACGTAATATTCACGTATGTTGTATTCGTAACAAATTTCCTTTCGCTAGCAAACACAACAAACATTTTAAACTTGATCTGCAGTAAAACAAACTCATTCCTTAGGGACGTTCACAACCACAAAATAATAATTACCTGTTTCCCGCGAAATATTAATCCCGACAAATTAAACAACTACACAATATAAGTCTATAACAGTTTATTTTTATATATCGTTCCTTTTCTGTTGGTCATAGTACATCAAGTTTCATCTAAGATCTTGCTAGATTTTGTTTTAAATATTAGCTAGGTTTTACAGTCCGACAAATGACCACTTTTCGTGCGGAGAAACATATATTTGATACGAGTGACAAAGGATCGTTTACTCTCCTATGAGTGATCAGCAGATACTATCTTTTTACTACCTTGTCTGTCAGATTATCTCTGCTGTATCTAACTACACACAGCGTTAACCGCACTAAATCAGTCTCTCTGTATAACCCAGTGACTAAATCTGCTTCAACCAGAGTCTTTCTCCACAATCACATACGATTCAGGTTATCTAAATATCAATTTCTGTAGATTATTACACAACAATTCCTTTGTGTTCTTACAATCTTAATAATCTGAAATCACCTTTTTGTCGAGTTATGTTTAAACCTCACCTAATATCATTATATTTTATTTTCATGCTGATATTTTATTCCACTTGTCAATGCTATGTAGTTCACACTTGACTTATTTAAGACAGATTCAACGTTCATGACTTAAATTGTTTGTATCCATGAATGCATCGTACAATCAGCACTTTTATTTGTTTATTGTTTGTGCTTGTATACGACTTTTTGGCTATAATGTTTGCACATCAGCATAATAAATAAGGAGAAGTGGTGACGTACAAATAACGTTATAGGTGTAAAATAAGTATACGTCCATTCAACCCTTTGTACTTTCTAGATTCGAATTGGTTCTGATATGTTTTCAGGAAATACAAAATAAACATATTTATCTGAAAAAATCTTCTGTATTTCTACATGCATTAAATACTTTTGGTATTAATATTATGAATTTGAGTTTTGTCTAGAGTACAAATCCAGAGGAACACGAATGTCACTGAAATACAATAAGAACTATCAATTCTAGAGGACAGATTTGTCAACTTCATTATAAACTCTACAGCAATTTCAATATATAAAATAGCTAAAAGTTTACATTGAAAATAAAGGTATATATAATACCCTCCCAAATAATCTAGTACTGTCTGTCTGACTTTTAATGACTGGAAGCCGTCTAAGTTGTTTGTGTTTTCATTTGTATCGATCAAAGCTCAGATTTTGTCTTTGTGTGAAACTAATCTAGTGTTGTTTTGTATTTCATTGTTTTCTATAATGACGATATATTTGGCAATGATCGGTACACAACATATACACAGAGATACTTTACTTAACAAATGCTTCGTGTTGCCAGATTGCTCCTGAGTTGGGACGGTTGTTCGCCACCTATCAGTTGATTCCATCTTTTAAACTCTCGGAGAAGCATCACTGTTATGTTGATTCCCTCCATGGAGTGGATGAACTTCCGGAACCAAGACCTCCGTCTGTGCTCAAAGACGTCATATTTGATCCAAAACAGTATTCTGCTGTGGACAGGAGAGCTGTTCAGGTAAGATAAAATAACACTGTTGCTAAAGTATCCATTTATTACTTTGAATACAGGCAGCTCCTTGAGGTGACCTACTTCTTTTTTTCCAGTTACATTTACAGTGAAACATTGAAACCTATTGAACTTGCATTTGCCTTGATATGCAATGTTATCCAGATGTCCGAGTTAACATAATAATGAGAGGTTCATACTTTTCTCTAGAAGCTCAACATTTGTATGTACTACTTGTTTGAATAAAAAAATCGCATATTTACACTATCTCTCATATTTCTTAAATGAATATAACATAAAAACATTTTTAGCCAGGATTTGTGTGATTAAACTCAAATATATGTATTCAATATTTTCTATAGTGCTTTGTTGAATGTTGCATATAATGCGACTTAAAACCATGTTTCCTGTCCAAATTTTCTTTCGTTTTTAGATAAATTTAAGATTTATTATATTATTTTATACTTCTATTGTGCATTCTTACTTACTATTTTAACCCCTTTATCGGGGCTCCTAAAATACCGATACAAAATTCAAAAACCAGTTTGATAAAACGTGTAAAATTGCTCTAAACATCTTAGCTTCAAATATAGCTGTAACAAATTATCAGATTCCTGTGAAGTTTGACGAAGTTAATAGCAAGCTAGCTATAATTTTGTATTACAAATATACTGCAAATAATACACATATTGTTGCATTCATCATAAAAACCAACCCATTGCAGGCTCCTTCCAAGTTGCTTAAGCAACCATTATCTACGTTGGTGGAGTATTTGACAGAAGGTTATCAGGACGACATGTCCAAGTTGCGCGCCATCTACCGATGGGTGACAGCTCAACCTGTCGATCAACTAAGTATTGAGAAGAAGGAACCGCCCCATTCACATACACTGTTCCAGCTTTGGCGAATAAAACACCGAAAGGGAAATTATGCCCAGCTTGTCAGTCTGCTGTGCAGGTGTAGTATATCCTTATCTTATTCATCACAAGAGGTATTATTTTGAAGTAACACATCATTTGGTTTATATTTTTAATCATTGCAAATAAGTCAGGATACATACGATTGCGCTAATATAAACACTCATGAATACAAACAGAATTATACCTTAACCATTATTAAGTTGAAAAAGGGATAACTTTGTGATGACGAAATACTGTGCTTCGTCTTGATATTTGTTTCCAGCTTTAATAGAAATGCGAAGATATCCATTTATCCTATAAGTTAGGTTATATTGTATACAAAAAGCTTAACAAATACGTCTATTATGTTTTTCATTCGATTTGAACAATTCAACGTCTTTTTGCACATAACAATCTATAATATAATATTAAGGCAACGTGTTTGGGTAATATATTTATATATAAGGCTATATTACCGATAAAGGCATGCGTTTTTAGGTCATCTGACCCAAAGGTTCAAAGGGGGAGGAGGAGGACAATCGTTTCTTGAATAAATGAGGCTGGTTCGACCCCTGGGGGATAGAGAGGGCGGCGCCCCAAGAAAGGAAATTACCTAAAATCCTGCTCGTTAATGCCAAAAGTAGATTACAACAATTTCAGTATGAAACATCATTTAGAAACAATCATTTCTTATATATATGAGGCAGGTTTAACTACCGTTGACAGCGGGACGGGGCCTTAAAAGGAGAAATTTATTCAGATTTAGGTTTAAATGCTTTCTGATAGCTTTACTGACAAATAGTTACCCGCTGCTGACCAAAACTACCATCACGGAAAACAAATTTTTATAATATTATTTGTAGTCAGATGACCATTTAGGCCCATGGACCTCTTGTTCGTCATTATCCTTGCGATCCCTCTCCAGTTTACCATAATTACACGTTCAAGTACTAACCAATAACAAACTAGTCATATCATTTCGAATTAATCGCCGTACCAAATTACTGTGTGGCGTATTCATTAATGAAGTTATAGCTTTTGCCGAAATTGTACTCTGTATTATAGGAGGTAGACAAATATAATCCGTATAGCAGACGTATAGTTAAAGGAAAACGATAGTTCATCAAAGATTATTCGCGAACAAAGAACGATCGATTCTGTTAAGGGTTCTAGTATCATGGTATACAAATATAATGATCGTCTCTATCCACAAAGCAAGGTTTACATAATGAGTAAGAGCAAGTCTTCTTGCAAGATTGTAATCTTGAGTTATATTGTCTATTGTAATGTCAACACGTTTCCAAATGACAAATTTGTTTGGCTACATCGGGACGGTATATGTTTGTGCCTTTTCACAAACACTTTTTATTCAAACTCATTCCTGTTTACACTAAATTTTTCTTCGAAAGATAAATTAAATGTATTTACATATTCTCCTTTGATATTAAATTTGCTCAATCATGTTTAGTTTACCACCATCGGTTTAACAATTTTTTTACAAATAAGCGCATCCTTGATTTTACTGACTGAATATTCAAATTTTACTAATTCATCCAAATGCTAACTAGTTATCATAACAACCATATTTGACAAGACAAAACAATGTTGATTATAATTTCAGGGAAGCTGAACAAAATCTTTTGAAAAGACTATTAAGGGTCTCTGTCCGTTTAAAAATCAAATCACCAGCTTTGTGATGTTCTATTCTCAGAACACTTGTTTTGTTTTTTATTTGTTTATTTCACCTATTACTTTTCATATAAATCTTGTAAGGTATGGTTGTCTTTTCAGAAAGGATTGATCAGAGCTACATTACTACTGGAATAAAACCGTTTCCAATACATAGTTTCGGTTTTGGTAGTGGTACGGGGATCCTTATAGATTTTTAGTTTTGCTGGCCAAAAAAAATCCCTCTATTTTCCTATTTCGATTGCAGTTGGAGATGTTGTTAAAGGAAATATCCAGATACACTTGCATCAACTATATAAGAATCTCGACAACTATATATGTTTTCGTTTATTTTCTTGTGCTTGCTTGCATGCATGTTTAGAGGTAACAATATATACAAATAGTATACCATGTTATGGTGTAAAGTAACCTCTGATAGTTTGCATTTCTTGTTCTTTATTGATCTCTACCATAGCACTGGGTGATGTTTAACGGCATTGTAACACACACTACTTGACTTACATTGTGTCTGCTGAGCAAGCTATATTTGTAAGGAAGATTTCATGTTTTACCATCCACCGACAATAGACATATAATATTTTTTTTATATATATATAATGCACTTGTTGCTGAACTCCAGATACTAAATAAATTTATACAAACAGTCATTGTTGCTACTTTCTAGTAAATCTTTAAATAACATTCCCTCTCTGAAAGCACTCAATGTCGACAGTCGAAGTATATGCATTTCTAAAATCCTGAAGTCTTAGAATTTAGTTTCACACCTTCTTCTTATCCCTACATAACACAATATTTCAACTTTATTTTATACCACTCATGGACTGCATAGCCATCATGTTGCGACTGAGCTTTCTAATTTGTGACACCGTGGAGATAAAAAAAAAATAAGATTTGTTTCAATCATTACGACACTTGTGATCTAAGCCGTCGATCTCGGATCTACTTTATGCACTTAAGTTGTGTATCACAAGGGCATTGTAAGGATAATGCGACAGGGGGAAGTGTGATGCTCTCACCTACATGTTGTTCTGTTTTATATCTCGTGTGTACACTATAATGGTCCTTTAGTGGACACACTGGTAGCTGAACACTCGCAATGGCATATGTGCCCAGATGAGTCTCCACAGGTAAGTATCCAAATTATCTCTTGGGGGGCAAATGCGATCACTGTAAAGTGAATAATTGTCTCCGAAAGAATCTCGTAACATATGTTCAGTTTGAATGATGTATCCCGTGAGTAATATAAAACTGTTACAACATAAGATCTTTTTCAATTTCTCTCATTCCTTGATCATGAATGCAAAAGCTTCAAGAAATTTTAGGACTGACCTGATTTTTGACTGTGGGGTTTTAATGGCTGTCATCATTGAATGTTTTGTCTCTATCTTGGGATGTTTGTGACCGATAAACATTTCATCCTGATTTGATTTGAAGATATAAACCATAACAGATGTCACATGCGTGCGTTTTTGTGTGAGTAAGCATGATTCTAACTTTTTAGTGTCTCCTCCGTTTCTTTTGTGTTTTGTATCGATGTTAATTTACACTCTTGTCCTTGTATGTTGAAGCTTTATTATTTTCTGTTATATTCACCTTATATTTGGATTTACATAACAACACAAAAAGGTTTGTATCCTTGTATGTTGATGCTGTATTTTTTCCGTTATATTTCACCTTATATTTTGGTAGACTGAACAAAACATACAGATTTTGTCCGTGTGTGTTTACGTTATTTTTTCTGTTATATTTCACCTCTTATTTGGGCATATAAAAAACACTTAAAAGTTTATTCACGGATATTTTAATAAGCGTTCGCAACTGCCTTCCTCTGAACTTCAACTTGATATAGTTATGTTTTACAAATGTTATGCTCGATCTGAATGTCAATGTTTGAAATGAAACTAAAGCAAGATTTAATGAAAAAAACCATTTTGTGTATGTGCCTGTGCTTTGTAATGGGTTGCATTGTTTGAAATTTCGTTATTTGTCATTTGTTGTTCAATATCGATTCGAATGTGCACCTAATTGAAACTAAATCAAAACGATTTCGAAATTCATTTAAGATGCAAATCAAAATGTATCCCCGAGCATGGAACTGTGTCGACTCATCAAACGATATTTAAACGTCCATATTTATCGATTTAAAGTGCGCTGACGGCACGACAGAATGAGGTTTTAATCAGAGGCTTGGTTTGTTAACCTTGAAGTGTAATCTGAAACATATAAAACAGAGAAAAAAAAACATATCTCGCTTGATTTTAATGTCTCTCTTATCGGCAAAGGAAGGCAAGGAATTCATTTCGATGTGACCTTGATCTGCAAATACGTATGTCGGTTATTGTTTTTTTTATCTTTTTGAAATGAAGTTTTAAATATATTTTAAGAATCGCTGATAGATTGTCTGTGCTATATTTGGTTCATAATGGTGTTTCTATGCTCTCCTCCAGTCTTTTGGAGGTGTCTTCCGAGAAACCCGTCTTCGTATTACTTTGGCTTTTATGACGACATAAAACCATAAAAATAATCATCATGGTGCTTTTGTTTACTCGACCTTGACTTCTTTTTAATTTTGGTTTTCATTAAAACATGGAGCAATCATTCTTAAAATTAAATTTCTGTTTTCGTTAATGTTATTTTACCAACCAAAGATGTACGATTATGCGTCTATGAGTTAACCTGTACATGTATGTAGCAAACATACTCAATTTGTACACAATATGATTTTAAAAAATACCAATGTATGTGAAATAGATGTTCGAAGTAAAAAAAATAGGATGAATAGCAGAAAGTAAGAATGTTAATGTATTTAGCAATGAGCACAATTCCCTGGTGAAACCCTTGAGAAGCCGAAGATCAAACACTAAGTAATTGAATGATTCTTACATTACTCGAATTGATTTTTCCTATATTGGTATTTTTATCGCTGACATATTTCTAATGATACTCAATATATTGGAAATGTCTTTATTTGCTACTAGTGTATTAGTGCTAGATTGGCATTGGTCTCCCCCACTTTATAACCCGTATGGGATCCTTTGATGTATTGCTGATGGAACCGCCGCCTAATTGATGCTCTTGTTTATCATTTGGGATTTTCATTTCATCGACTATATAACCTTGGGTAGGCTTTTATTTGGAAGAACAACCTCAGAGCGACCCCAGATAATTTGGTTTAGGAAGTGTCACATTGAAGGATGGTTGTCGTATACAAGGCACCATTACCGGTGGACCACGTCTGCGTTGATATATTTGCTCCTATAATTTACCGAAGACGCACTGGACGGCAGACAATTGACCAAACAATGCCTGACCACGCTGTCATTGTCCATCACCGCTGTTGTGATCACATACCAATGATGGTATGGCAGACGTTTGTTATCCTGCGTTGAACTGGCCCCGTATTGATTCTACAATGAGCTTTTGGAGATGCTGGTTCCGTCGCCAGAAACCACTGTCTATTTATTACATCTGTGATCCCAGAACAAATAAAATAACACCATGAAACATATCACAAACTGAGAGCATCTAAAAGAACGAAAACCAAACTCAAATACTGTATAAGGATACAAGAATAGCAACTGCAACTGTTTTAGCTTACATGTTTATGCGATAGTGCGACGCCCGTTGTCAGTCTACCTGTCGTTCGTACTTCAGTGTTATGTTTTCTTCATTATTTTCCTACTATTTGTTATGAATAACAAAGATAATTCATATTTGGCCAGTGTCTTGGATAAAAGGCTGTTAGGTTGATCCGAAAAAATGGACTTGACCCAATTTCAAGGTCAATTGGGTAGGAGGTATATTCAAAGGCATTTACACAACATCCTTTTTTTCTAGAACAAAGAACAGATATTGGTCATTATGTTGGCTTGTAGCATGCGTGGGCTTCTACTTCAATAAAAAACAATAAACAAATAGCATGCAAGGATAAAAGATTACCAAGTTATACAGGTGATATATGTACACATCGTGTAATTATGCATCCACAATAAATATAATAAGCAAAATAAAAATCCAAACACTTTCTTAGTTCATAGTCACAAAAAGAAAAGCATCCACTATTGCCATCATTCAGTATAGTGTCGTAGTAAACCATTTCAGTGAACGTCGAACTGACATAATATAATTGAATTAGTTACCTGCTATCAGTTTTGAACATGACTTGCTTGTAAGCTCACAGATGGGAGAATAACTTGCAAACAGCATTGAATAACATTTGAGCGATAAAGGCTTACAGGACCTCTTGTTAATTTCAATTTTAGTAGTTACAAAGATATTGTGAAATAAACATCACCCTACTCTTCATTGTCTTGTTAGCTCATTTTGCTTCAATAAACAATGTCAGTTTTGCTATATTTATTATTTCGAGGCCCTGTTTGTATTTATAAACAGTATGAATCATTTCCAAAGTTCATTACGTATATAAATTTATAAGCATATAAATATTTATTTCTCTCAGAATATATTTTATCAACAGTATACAAGCCCAATGTCTCTATCAGGACTCAGATCTGAATGGCACAAACAAGTCAATTTAAAAATGGCTATATTTATATGATTATCAAACCTTGAAACAAAATATTCTAGCTATTGGATTCATAACAAATATCTGCAGACTTCTAGAGATAAGTTTGAACAAATTGAAGTTTAAAATTTGACTTATTTTTCCAGAAAGAAATTGAAAATTGCATTTCGCACAAATATCGCACGTTATACAACTAAAAACTCTCATAGGCGCAAAATACTCAAAAGCGCTATAATGATACTACAGTATATATGGTTATTATTCAACACAATTGTTTGTACACTGCTGGTTGTAGAACTTGGTGATCATCCTAGAAATTGGGTCATATTTAATTGCTGGCGTCGATTTAACCGTGTTTCCTTCAGCTGTGTTTTTTTAAATGGATTAGTTACAATTGATCCGTTGTTTGAAGGACCTTAATCACAATTCAAGGACAAGGGCAATATTGGATGAGGTTTTGAATGCAATTTCATTTATTATTTGCATCAGCAGTAACATTCATTTGAAAATCCCATTGAAAACAAAATTGAAAAACGCCGACCTCCGTGTTAAGAATAGCAATGATAACCGTCTGACAAATTCCACCAAACTAGTTACTAGCTACATGTAAGTAAGAGTAAGATCATTCCATTTCTTCTCGATATTTGCTACCAGATGATCTTATAAACACCTGGAACATTGTTGGGCATCAGAAGAGGTATCCTCAACGCTTAATCAACTACTCCCGCATGGCAATGTAGTGATTGCCATAGGAAACCTACTGAACCGAATGCTATTCCGAGAAAGTAACGAAAGGGACCTTTGCAATAACGAGTTTTAGAAGTGGTCAATCATATATGAACAAGCCCCAGACAATATCGTCAAGACAACTCCTCGTTTCCTCCTCAACCCCCTCCCTTTATCGATGCAATTGATTACCAGACGCTGATGCTGTCAATTTAAGTGATTGACATGAGACACTGATTTCGGAATATATTGACATCTGTATGTGAATGATAAAATGTTGTCAACAACGCATTCTGACAGCATTGAATAGCTGTTCGAGCACGTGGCCTTGAAAAGATGGTAATAATCGTCTCAATTTTCAACAGAATTTTCAGATGTGGTTCCTAATATGTCTGGATATTCTAACTACTTGAACACGTTTTATAAAGCTTCACTCTAAACCACAAACTGGTATATCAAGGCTTCTGAATTACAAATAGCAGAACTCGAACTCATAACATGTCAAATAGGTTCAACCTTTCATGAATATGCGAGCATTTTTTAAAATTTTATTTCATTTCATCATATTTGTAATTACTTATTTATCTATAATAGGGGTTTACTTCGAAAGACGGCATCATTATATGGATTTATTAAAATATGTCAATTCTATTATTAAGGATACGATCGAAATCATTCCGCCTATTTTTGCATATATATTTTTTAAGCCGAACATCAGTTTTCACTACAATAAGTACATGCTTAAGATAGGTTCGTTTTAAGAACGAAGCCCCTGCAATTGCTGAAGGGGTGTAGAATGGGGATAGATTGACTTGTCGCTCCGCATGATATAAAGACGCAAATAATAAGGTTTCTCAAAGGAGTAAGAAATGATCCCCAACAGCATACACTGTATTGCGCTATCGTTACGTAGTCATTATTTTTTGCAGTTTAATTCCCTGAAACAAATTCTAGTAGTGTACATTTTGCGCCACTTTGCTATAAGTCAATGGTTCTACAATATATAACTAGTTTTCACGCTTCCAAGCTTTGTTCTCAATGTGTTAAGATTACTGTTAATAAGAGGTTTGTGTTTCAGGCTCTGATTTGCTGGAATGTGGAATTTGCTGTGTATAGTTGCACCTCCAATCAGATAAGCTGCTTTTCCGGTAGGGGCTGTAAGGAGAACAGTTGTTTCTTCAGGATTTGCACCTGCTCCTGAGTTGCAATAACGCGCTAGGGCTTGATGTAATGTCTTGGTAAGCTTTGTTTTCCCAACACTAGCACCTACAGTGAGAAAGATAAAAAACCTGCTCATCTGAGAGTCCTTACTGAGTGTCTATATTCTTGATCTGAAACTCGGTTTCTGATAAGTTCCTCCATGTTATCTGTCCCGTTTGCTGGACATCCTACATCATCACCAATATCATACTCTGTGAACAAATTCGCAGTGTTGTCTTCATCACTATTTATGTCTTTGTCTCTATCTTTCTCCTCTGCATGTTGGGCAGACGGAGCAACAATACATTCATCATCTGCTTGACTGTTTAAAAGAATCTCTTCAACTTCGTCTAGTTTCTCTGACAGTGGTGCACATATTTCTATTTTTCTTCAATGTCTTCTTTGTGCAAGATGTATTTTTCTTCATCCGTAGGACAATCACCCATAAGTCTACTTTCATTCCTCCACGGATAGTACAACATTAATCTCTCCCTAAAGTGGTTTTCTCTGTAATTTTTCTTGTTGTAATTGACAAAACGTATAACTTTCCTTGTTTTCCTTTTTCGAAGAATGGTGCCATTGGTTAGTTTGATTTTTCCTTTGTTATCATTGTCAGAGTTTTCAAGCAGGAGGTCAACATCATCATCTAGATTGTCTTTCATGTTTAGTTCTGGTAGTTCTTTTTGTGTTTTCTTTGTGGACTTCGCCTGGCCTATGATCAGATCATACCACGCTGTCAAACAGAGATGTTCCTGCTGAGGACGTCGTTTTGTGTACCTAGTGATCACATTATCACACTTAATGTCCTCAGAATCATCAGGTAGTTGTTCAATTACTTCTTCATCTTTGGGGATAAATGGACGATCTCCTTCTGGACTTGTGTTTATAAACAGAAATGATCTGCTTGACCTCCTCATCGGCAGTTGCAGTGCAATATAAGCAGCCTCCTGAGCATGCTTTGTAAACTTGTTTCCAATAGTTCGGACCGAAGCACGAATGTCACTGCTTCTTTTCCGGGCATCTTCACAGGCTCTTCTTAGGAGATCACTCATTCCACGCTGTCCCTTACTTATATAACTCACAATGTACATAGCACAAGCGTATGCATCAGTCACAAATTGTATATCATGGTTAGCCTCACACGCACGAAGGATTCCTGGATTATAGCCATTGATACGAATGTCCTTTGGTTCTCTTTTTAAAAATACTCTGGTATCTTTTATAGAGCTCCTTAGAGCATTGATGTAGACCTCTTTTGACATGTTCAATTTTATGAGTAGGTCATCAAACTCTAAGCCAGGTGTACTACATACCTCCACTAGCTGTGATGAGATATCTTTCCAATCCTTTTTAGCATTCTCTATGTTTCCTTCATCGTTTCCTTCAGGTATCACAAGAGGCTCGAGTATCTGTGTTGATGGCATAGGTGGAAGAGGAAAATTGAAACGACACTCTTTTTTGGCCTTTTTCCTACAGGTGTGTGAATGGCGATGTTTTTGATAGTTGACCAGTGGATCAAATGTAGAGTCTGTTGATATATGTTTGCTAATAAATTCTTCTATGTCCTTAGTGTCATCCGTTTCATAGTTTGGTGCATCATTTACCCACAATAATCCATGTATATGAGGAGATCCTCTGTGTTGATATCCTACACGATACCAAAAGTCGACAATTGTACCGAGTGGGGCCATAGGTGATAGCAGGTATGCATGCATAAACTGTTGAATTCTGTTGTCAAAGTATCTTGCGACAGTAACTGGATCATATTTAATCAGACGAGATTTGGTCTGCCAGGTGAAGTCTTCTATTTCTTCATTTGTATAATTTGTTTTATCAATACATTTTCCAAGAGACCGTAGAAGTGGTGTCCAGTGTGTTTCTGCAGCTGAGAGACTAATGAACCAAGTTGGTATTGCACATTGTCTCAGCATGGAGAAAACATCCCTCTTAGCACTTTTCCAGTAGGAAGGAGAACCTCGTAAAGTTCGGAAGATTCTGAAGCCGTCATCCAGTTTCACCATGTTGTTCACTACTTCTTTATCCTTAATATCCTTAGCTGTATATACTTTTTCTTTTGACTGCTTTCTACGTACAGATAATTGAACTTTGTCCTGAATTTGTTTTAGTTGAAGTTTCTCTTTGTTTTGAAAAACAAATTTGTAACATTTGTAGAGCACCTTCTGTCACTGTGTCTTAGTTCAAATTTACAAATATCTGAATATTTCACAGGTACATGTCTGTTTGTATTGCTATGTCTTTTTTCGCCACAAAATATAGTCGGGAATGCCAACCCTTCAACGTCCTCTGAAAATATACTGACTGGAACATTTCCTTCACTTGGAGCTACCGTTACCACATGCTGTCCATCATTTTCACTGACAAATGTTGGAAATAACATTGTATCTGTGACTCCAGATGCATAACCTGGGTCATCACTGCCTTCAGACCATGTATCAGAATCCTCTTCATTCACATCAGTTTTGTCAGTGCAATCTGTTTCATCGTTTTTAGCTCACCTGGCCCGAAGGGCCAAGTGAGCTTATGGGATGGTGCGGCGTCCGTCGTCCGTCCGTC
>JAUMHH010142512.1:10004-20490 GCA_032359455.1 Chlamys rubida
CTTTGTCTTGTGGGCACTGTTGTAGACATGCTAGACTATCTATGTCACATTGTCTTGTGGGCACTGTTGTAGACATGAAAAGACCTTCAATTTTTATTTCACATTATAGAAAAGATATATTCAACATATGTGTTCAGTTGTTTGTATATTAGGATGGAATATGTATACATGACTTGGGATTCGAAAACATTTGGAAATTTATTAACTCAAGTAGAGGAGTCTCTCGTCAATTATATTTTGTTCAACATTTTCACTCCTTGCATGTATATTCCACTATTGTACATGTACATGCACATATTATGTTGATTATTTTCAGTATTTATCTATAGACAGTTGTAGATATGTGGAACATATATGAATGTTATCTATTTTGAATGTCTTATCTTTTCCAGCGTACCGTAACTGGATGAACAGTCTTGGAGTGGATCCGTTTGTACATAGACTGTACAGTGACCTGAGTAGTGGTCTAGTGCTGTTCCAGCTTTACGATGCTATCAGACCAAACACTGTAGATTGGACCAAGGTTCATAAGAAATTCTCCAAACTGAAAGCCAACTTTGAAAGACTAGGTATGGTTGACCCACTTGGTTACCGAGAGAAATTGAGTAATAACAGGCACGGTAGTCTAGTGGTAGGACGCCGGGCTCGTGACCGAAGAGTTGCGGGTTCGAGTCACTTCACGGCCCTGTGGTGTATCTTTGAGCAAGATACTTTACTCCGCAATGTTAGCTGTGAGCGCTTAAATGGCAGCACCGGCTGTATGCTCCCCAGGGAGTTGAGAAAGATATTGGCTGGTTGCAAAGGCTCTATAACCACAAATAATAATTTGTGAACCACTTTGTGATACAGTGGTATATACAAACCTTGAGTAAGTTTAAGGGTCCTAGTAAAAACAGTAGCATTTCAGGAGACACATACTCTTTGGAATAAAATAACTGCCCGTAACTTTATGGTACGAGTTGTTTACAGACTTCATAAATATACAACCTATTGTATTATGTTTCAACTTGCTGCACAGGAGAGGGATCGCGGTGGCCAAGTGGTTAAGGCATCTGACATTCTGCTACCACTAGACCACTGGGTCGCGGGTTAGAGACCTATGTGGGGCAGTTGCCAGGTACTGGCCGTAGGTCAGTGGTTTTTATTTCCGGCTTTCCTCCACCACCAAAACCTGGCACGTCCTTAAATGACCAATAGGAAATAAAACACAAATAAACCAAACCGAACAGCTGTGCAGGAGAGCATATATTTCATCAGATCTTTTACTGCTGTACGGGAGTATGGGATTGTCCTGTATACACTTAACACAACTAATACAACAACAAATATGAAAACACTGAAAACCTAGGACACATTTAGATGAAAACATCCCTTTATTGACATGTTATTTATAAAATCTATTATTCCGGCCCGAAACTTAGCAATTCCAAGTATCGCTTTCATGAAAAAAATAGCCTACTTGTAACAATAAATTTGACTCATTTGTAGTTGGCTTGTTATTGACTATTTTCCCTTTTATTACTTCACAGAAAATTGCAATTACGCTGTAGATCTCGGATGCAAGTGTAGTTTTTCACTGGTCGGAATTGCAGGTGAAGATCTTCACGCGGAAAATCGCACTTTGACACTTGGTAAGTGGTTTTTGGATCTTGAATGAATTCATGTCCATTTCATTCCGAAGTGTTTACTTAAGTTTCATAAATCTGATATGAAATAGAATCTCATTAAAATAGAATTCAAATAAATTGATTGGGAAAGTAAAAAAAATAAATTGGCTGACAAATTGTGTCTCCAGCAAATATAATGAGAAAATAACTTTTCAAGACCTGTGAAAGTGGCGTGACTCGCTACTGTAAGTACCAGTGGTTTAGCGGCTCGTCTGTAGGATCACCACTTATAGAATCTATTACTCTGTGTTACAGCTCTAGTGTGGCAGCTGATGCGTGCCTACACCCTGGCTCTGCTTAGTAGACTGAAGGACATGCAAGAAGGGCAGACAATCACTGATTCACAAATTGTAACTTGGGCAAATGATAAGGTAAGTTCTCTGGAGATATTACAAACGTTGCCTGTGACAGAGGATTTTCTCTATCTTCCAAACATTTTACTTTTTATACAGCTTGGTAATATTTTAATAATTGGTTAAGTGATGGAGTCGTGCTTGTGTTTCTCGAAAAAAAGAAATAGAATTAAATGAAATTCAAAATACAGTTTTTGTCAAAATCGGTTGCCATTACAATTTTGTTTTTCCGATATAATTTTATTTGAAATTGATTCACCTTTAGTAATATAACAGTGAAGAAATTAATTTTTAAAATCAAGAATTTTGTATATTAACCCTTTCACCCCTATGTAACTTAAGTAGACTCTACCATGCATTGACCTGGATGAGTCCATTATGGTCTACAGTGGTGAAAGGGTTAAAAGAAATATGCTGGTGTATAGGCCCTCTATATTGTATTGTTTGTGACAGATGAACTCTGAAGGCAAGAAGAGCCACGTGAGGAGCTTCAATGACCACGCCCTCTCTAATGGCAGGATAGTCCTAGACCTGATCGACTCCATCAAACCTGGCTCCGTCAAGTGGGATATGGTGAAAGATGGAGATGACGATGAGGTTTGTAAATACAAAATGAATTAAGAATTTGTAGATATTGGTAAAAAAAATAAAAAAAAATAAGACCAATATATATATTCCGAATCATATTTGAGATAAATAGTCGGGATTCTGTTCATTTAAGAGACACTCTGTTTTGTTTCTTCAACAAAGAAGAGTTTCGAAAAGTTGTTTTTAAGGATCCCTGTACCACTGCCAAAATTTGAAAGTTTTTTTCCAGCATGACACTGTAGCTTTGACGAATTATTTCTGAAAAGAAAACTATAGTATACCTTGCTAAATTTTTATGAAAATATAATAAAGATGAAATAAACAAAGAAGAAACAACAAGTGTTCTGAGAGTACAAATACTACAAGGCCAGACCAGGATTTAAACCTTGGACTTCGATCTGATCATGATATTGTCACCATAAGCTACTGAGCTACCTACCTAGCCCAGTTGTGCTACAGTTTTCATTCCAAATGAAATTAAGGGGAGGTTACTCTATGTGCGAAAACTGTAGTGGAACTCTCTAGTATTCTGCCTGCAATGTGACAGGGATCCTTATAAGAACTCTGTTTCATAGTTATTATGATGGATAATTTAGTTTTAATTTTTTTTTCATACGTTGACAAAATCCATTTACTTGTGTTGCAGGATAAGATGCTTAATTGCAAGTATGCCATCTCCATGGCCCGCAAAATTGGTGCAAGGGTGTATGCCTTGCCAGAGGATATCTTTGAAGTGAAACCCAAAATGATTCTGACAATATTTGCCTGTCTCATGATCAAAGACCTAAAATCATAGACGGGTCGAACAAAGACCAGAGAAACATTGTAACCATGGAAACCCTTTAAAATCCAAGACGATTCCATCTTGTATTTATATGCAACACTTGGACCATTCATCCCGAGACGTCCAGGACTGGATATCTTGGAAGCATTGGGTTTGACACTATATCTTTATGTAGCTCGGCAGCAGATTGATATTTTGATTATGCATCTCCTGAAGACAACCTGATGTGACCAGCCTGAGGAGACAAGCTATACCTGAGAATGTATCCGGGGTGCTCCTTGGCTAGATAAACTGACTCAATTGTGGAGGGTACAAAGACACTTGGTGTGTGTGACTGATGTTATTGATTTGTGAATGTTGACTGGAAAAATACAACTTTTCAAATGTTTAACTTTAGATATTTTATTATAACGTAAAGCATGTATAACATGAAGCATGAAGTCTGCAAAAATAACATCTAAGTGAAAAATTGTTCTGCCATTTAAGAAGAAAGACCATGCAATTTATGTAGTTAATGGGTGGAAAATGTTTATTTCATAAATTAAGTCCCACAAATAGCCTTGTTCGACAATCTGTATGGTAGAAATTATATAAAATAATAATGACTTCTGGTAATTCTGCAGTAATACAGTTTATCATACATTTCTAAAAAAAGACATTGACATGTACAAAAACCTTTAGAACGGCAAACTCTAGAGACAGCCTCGTCATAGCAATGACTGCTGAAGAAAGTTGTTAGAAGCCATCTCAACTATTTAATGCTGCATAAATTGTTGTTTAACACATTCACCCCTACATATTTAAGTTGGACTTACGTAGTCTTTGAGTTGGTAAGGTTCAAATGTGACTTTAGGGGTGAATGGTTTAAAGGAATTTCAAAAATTGAAACTCTAGAACAGTTGGACGAATTATCTTCAATTTAGACTGATCATCATGTGCAGGTTTGGTAGTAGGGATGCGATGGCACTTTTTCATCAAAGTTTGATTTATCAATTTCAGGAAGATGTCTAATTACATATCAGTCGGTCAGTCTGCAAAGTGTAGCATGGGTTTATCTTCTTAAAGTCCTCATCAGGTGGAGAATATTACTATTTCGTATCAAAGAGAAAAATGTAGCTTGACATTATCATTGCATAAGCAAATGAAAATACATGCTCTAAACAATAGGGGTGTGTTACTTATTGGTTTTGAACAAATGGAAAAAATGGTTAAGAAAATTGTTTTGCTTTTCATGTGGTACATATCATTCTATAAACAAATAGCTATTTAATGTAATAACGGTACATACTGGCCATTTAATGTAATAACAGTACATACTCCCTATTTAATAATAACAGTACATACTGGCTATTTAATGTAATAACAGTACATACTGGCCGTTCTTCAGATGGAATTCAATTATTATTATGTAAACATCTGAATTATGTTGGGTTTTTTTTTTTTTTTTGAAAAGTGATTACTCACTATTTTTCATGGGGTTTTTGATGTTGTTAATTTTCCTGGGTACTTTTCAGCCATGAATTTATAGGTCCTTGAAATAATAACAGTTAGAATACAAATTCATGTACCCATGAAATGGTGTTTTTTTAGGGAAACAAGGAAATTTGATCCCCACGGAAAAATCTAATTTTACAGTACTGGAAGTCTATATTATTGATACCATCTTAAATTGGAAACTTTTTCAGTAGATTTTTATTTCTTTGAAAACAGATTACTAGAACTCTATTTTATGGAATTTACATAACTTGGACACTTTTTCTGTAAATATTTCTTAGCTTGTTCCTACAATATCAGACATAGAACAATGAAGAGGAGTATGTGCTGATGCGTGCTGACAAATACCTCTGTGATATAAAAGCCATGTACAGCCTCTGTACCCGCTGTGTGTTACCAATGTATCATTGTGTTACCATGTTAACCCGTTATAACTCATAAACTAACTAACTCATCAAAGGTTCCGAGAGACGTGTGATGTAACGTATTATACGTTATTATTAGGTCATCCTTGATATTTCAGGTGTAATGCTCTATTGCGTTCTCTGTACCCCTGTAATATATTGCGACAAAGTCAAACATTTTACAAGCTGACTCGTTGATTCTTCAATTTGCACAAATAGAATCAAGTAGTAGCGTAACGGTTGAACTGACTGCGACTAGTTTGATTATTTTATGTACACCACATGAATTGCGCCACAGCAAACAGTAAAATCGACCAAGTTGGATGTCAATACTTTGTAATCTTCCACAGACAGGGATCACCCTAGCACCATGTCTTTGATTTTGTCAGTATGTTGCAGGAGTGAAGAGATCACAAGGAAGCACAACCCCTAGAATTTCAAGCATGTTATTGATAATTGGGTAAACATTTGTTGTTGATGTACAAAAACAGTTATTTGTCTATTTTCAATAGATTTGTCTCCTTTTTGTAATTTGGACCAAGTGTGAATGTATTTGTGATAAATGCATGGACCAAGTATGATGCATTTTTAGACCAATTGTTTGTAAGGCAAGATGCATGATATGTAAATGGTTTAAAGTGGCAAGTGGGATCTTTTCTGTAAATATCAAAAGCGTCCAGAATTTGACACTGTAAGGAAATGAGACATTTTGTGGACCAAGGTTACAGGCAATTATATTTGAAGGTGTTTGAATTTTAAATTGAGTTAAGGATCGGTTCTAATGAATGTTGGCTTTCGAACAAATACATTACGTAGAATAAATAATGTTGATACTGCATCCCAAGGTCTTGTTGGAGACCTAGTCTTCTTGAAGAAATGAAAAAGTTGAATGTTAACTCTTTCACCCCTTCATGTTTAAACTGGACTTGCCCAGTCTTTGATTTGGTAAGGTTCAAATATGACTTTAGGGGTGAATGGGTTAAACAAATATATACATTACCAATATGAATCCTGGGCCCACTTGTATATAAAATCTCAAAGTTGAGGAAAATCTCGAGCAATGTATTGTCTATGGAAAATCTTAGACTTGAGGAAATCTCAAGTGTTGAGATGTTTTATGCAAGTGGGCCCAGGGTTACTTGAGGAAGGGGACCATGATTTTGACCAAGATTTAGAATTTAACAGTTGCCAGTATTTATGCAAATAGTTATTATTCACATAATATAGTTTATACTTCCATAATCTGTTAACTAGTGCAGAAATATTATTTTTATACGCTTGTTATCTTAGCTGATTCGCAATTTATTGTTCTATACGTTTTTTTTCCTTTTTCAAAGCTATTTTTTGGCTGGTCTTTTAGCTTTGTTGGGAATTTTTCTACCTAGCTGTTGATGTTTTTTTTTTCTTTGAGCTACATATCTATTATAATTATAGCGGACAGTTTTTTCTGTTGCTTGGTTCTGATTTTGGTATTTATTCAAGATTCAGTATGGCTATTTACTGCTGATAACAGGAGCTCAGAGATTGTCATATTTCGTCCGGATCTCTTGTCTAGCAGCTCTAATGAATTCTTACTTCTTTTATGGAATATTAATAAAATTTACAACGGTTTGAATAACCGCTATATCTAAAACTTGTTGAGGTTTCCTGAAATGTTAATCGCAATATATTAATCCATAAATGAGGCCATAAATGTCCTGCTTAAGATGTTTAACATCTTTACTTTTTTTTTTTTTTGACAGATGAGAATAAATTATGCCATTATCCGACTCATTATTTCATTTTTCCTTGCAAAAAAATTTGTAATCTATATTCAAACAAAATTTGACACGGATTTATTGATAGTAAAAGTGCTTATGAGGATGTTTCATTGTTAAGGTCCATTATTGTTATCATCAAGCTATATTTCGTGTTTGAGAGTATAGTGAAACCTGCCTTATCCGACACCCTTTGGAACATGTCATGGTCAGATGTCAGAATACATAAATCTTTATCTCATTCACCCCTAGAGACACATTTGAACTCTTCCAATTCGAAGGTTGGAATAGTTCATTATGAAATTTCAGGGGTGAATGAGTTAAAAAACAATTTATAAGAAATGGGATATCAGTATTCTGTTTGTTTACACAGGATGTCAGAATTCTGAGGGGTCAGATTAGACAGGTTTTACTGTATATAAATGATGATGTTACTTACTAATAGTACATCAAGGTGCTGGTACATGTTTTCTAAGTGTACTTTGCTTTAATTTATCAAATGTTTCAGCATTGTCCCATCTAAGTGTCACTCCAGAAAATTTCCATCATTCCCATTAATCATGCTAAATTGAATCTGAATGCAAGATGTTTTACAAATTGTGGTTTAACTCAACATTATTGTTCATGGGAAAACTGTTGAAATGTTTTTGCTTCATGTAAACTGTTCAATTAATTTAATACCGCCTCTTTGATAATGTTCTATTACGTTGCTGCTGTTCATGATGTAAAAAAGTCCCCATATTGTTTTTGGTTACGGAGCCAGAATACTGCATGTGATTAGTGTGAGGAAAGACAGGTAACTAGATATTTAGCAGGCTAATGGAATCATTCTTAGTTTTGTTTCTCAAACTGTGGAAGTGACTCATGATCAAATGAAATACAGAGATAGTGTTATTGTAACAGCATGAATATCTTTGAAATATCACTATTCAAAATTAATTTTTCTCAATGGGAACTATGCTCCCTATTTGAAAATTTTGTGTATATTGTTTAAATTTATCAACACAGAAGGAAAAATTAAGTGAAAACATATATATTCCAACATATATATATCTATCTTTTTTGGAAAACATCACATTTGATATATTATTTTGCTCTTTGTATGTATATATACATATATATAAATATATGATAAATAACACCAATTATTGATTATATACACAAATACTATTCTTTTATATAATGTTAAGTTTGCCTATACATATGGACCAGCACACGTGTGAAATTTATTGATTTATACAATGTATTGTTTATGCAAAGAAGGAAAACTTATACTTTATTTTAAATTGATTTCAATTATTCATAGTTATATTTACACTATTTAACGGACTTGATACTTGTTCTGCTACCTGTATACCTATATCTGTGTCTGTATGGTGTGGCTAGCCGGAGGAGGGACGCTGACCAGAAACTAGTTGGTATGTGACATGACCGTATAGGTAGTAATTAATCTTTGATAAATAAAGCTATATATTCAACAATTTCTATTTGTCTGTGGTCATTAGTATCTCCCTTGTTCCCGTAGCAACACGTTGGAGTTGCAACCTACTATGTACCAGGAAATTTTTCCTGCAGTTTAATTTTTTCTGGCAGCGAATATAATTTTTGAATTTTACCAGTGATTGACGAAAGTGTCCTGGTCTACAAGTATTGAATTAAACCACCTTGTATATTGATTGAAACAAATTGATGGTGCTCAAAATACTGGTCTAATTGTTTTAATCTGCATAGTCATGTCATGATAAAACAAATCAACACGAGAATACTAACATGTGTGCAAACCCACAATCAAACTCATAATCGATGGAAGTAGGTCAAATATTGACATATAGACCATCGACAAAGTAGAACAGCCGCCATTCTGGTAATATTGATAATTAGTCGCTTACGGCCGCCCAAAATGATAGAACAGAAAATCTGCATCAAATGCCATTGTTAAGTGAATGGTGAACCATCAAAAGGTTTTAATAAAACTTAAAATGCAGATTTTACTAGGTATTAAATTCATTCTCTAACACTTCACAGGTGCAATTCTGTTTTTGCTAGGGAAAAGGCAAACCTGATTTAACCTTCCTAGGGAAAGGCAGCTCACACATGCCGTTCTAAAAGCTCGGCCATCACTAGTGCAGTGTAACCAGGGTTACGTCATCAATTTGTACTTTGGGAGCCCTTGATGGTGCCGTGCATTGGGTTCATCATGACAACCTATCTTTACGATAGGTAAATGTAGGAGAAAAACATTAATAACCATTCCTGTGATACCCACCAAAAAAATCTCGGAAAGCAATTTAAACTAAAAGATCTAGTTCATTTTTTTTCTATTTTCAATTCACAGTATTAGAAATAGACACCATAAGAACTCGAATGCAAAGAGTGAGCATTGGCACAATTTAGTGAATGGTAAGCACTTCACCTAAAACCTTAACCTGCAGGTTTTTGTCAAAATGTCAGAAATTCAACAAGAAAACATTACTAGAACCTAAAGAACCAGTGTTCAAAGTATCTTCATCCTAACACCACTATTAAAGGAACATTGAACTATTAAACAACTTTAACTAAAACTTCACCAAAGATAACGGACAGACGGGGCCCCACCCGGATATCACTGGTAGACCCCCCTGAAGGGTAATCAACTTCTACTTCATTGCACGACAACACCCACTACATGTAAAACAAACTAGGTCAAATCAAAGCAATGTCATGTTCCCAAAGGGAGAACCATGGTAGTGTCGGCGAAATAACAAAGCACAATAATGAGCATGATAAATAAAACATCAACGTTCATACCGCACAAGGAAATAGAACATTCCTTTTGAGATCGTCACGCCGACCATAAACTTGCCCTAGTCTCCATTAACCTGTAGCTGTTAAAACCTCGTGTTGCTTGTTCGTCGGGTAAACAGGTATTACATCAATCTCCAAATTCAAAGCAAGAATTTACTCATCATCTCCGTTACCTAAACATTTCTAGAATTAACAATTAAATATAGCCTCGATACTCCAGGGGTTACACTCACTTCCGCTCTCTGTACTCTGGAATATGTTATAGCAAAATTGAAGGCTCACGGCTAGCTATTTGGTTGGTCTTCAGTAAAATAAAACCTTACCAATCGCTAGAAATGTCCTTTGAAGATTATAGAGGAGCGACACCCAACTTAAAGCCAGTCAATTTTACTGTTTGATGTACATCAAAGGATCAAACTTAAATCTTCCTGTCTCATCCACAAGGTGTTTCAGACAGCCTTCAATTCTGCTATAACATATATATATATATCGAGGATGAGGGAAAAAATCAAAAGTATTTAGAAACAAGAGGCCCAGAGGGCCTGTATCGCTCACCTGAATATGTTTAAAATAATTTATATGAAGTAAAGATATAGCACTCCATGGTAGGTGCTGTAAGTACATATGAAATTTCAGAAAGATCCATCCAGTACTT
>JAUMHH010142623.1:0-20481 GCA_032359455.1 Chlamys rubida
CATAGACAACCTTGGTAAGCTGACACACTTCACAACCTCATCCGTAACATAGACAACCTCGGTAAGCTGACACACTTTTAATCAGCTAAACAGAAAAATGTACAAGTGTTGTACAGAATTGTGACCTCTCCTAGTTGTACAGAATTGTGACCTCTCCTAGTTGTACAGAAGTGTGACCTCTCCTAGTTGTACAGAAGTGTGACCTCTCCTAGTTGTACAGAATTGTGACCTCTCCTAGTTGTAAATTGGTTTGTAATTGAAGATGTTTACATACAAAAATACTCAAAAACCTGATGTAAATGAAGAATGTTTCGGTCGCAATTATCAAAATGATAAAATTTTGACTTCTACAGCCTGTCTGCCCGTCCTGAACACCTTAAACATATCCCACAACAAGCTGAGCTCAGTGGAGAGCCTGGAACACCTGAGCGGGTGTGACAACCTGAGTGTCCTAGACCTGTCCCACAACGCCATTGAAGATCCCGCTGCTATAGACGTCTTTGAGAAAATGAAGTCCCTGGTTAGTGTGCTTGGTTCATTTTATTGGAATATAAAGTTAGTTATTGCAATTTATTCTGAAGGTGATATTAAAAGGTAACTTTTTGTCATAAATCTTTAACTGAAAAAAATTGAATATTTTTATGAATCAAATGAAAGTTTCATGTTTTTTGATGGTCATGTTAAATCTTATTCCTGCAGGTTTAATCATAGTTTACAGTATTTGTTGAAAGTATGCTGTAAAAAAAAATTATATAAATAAAAGCATGTGTCAATAAACTAACCATGATCAAGCTGTGTTAGACTGCACACAGGGCCAATGACCACGTTTTTCTGTTCTGAATGAGTAATTTTCACTTCTCATTGTTATTTTTTTTGGTTATATAACAGAAAGTTCTAAACTTGATGGGAAATGGAATTATCAGGCAGATCAAGAACTACAGAAAAACCTGCATTGTCAAAATGGTACGTATGGTGTGGACTGGTTACTTTAATTGAGCAGCCTCTTTATCGTCGTGATGCTGATATTACTTTGAGCAGCCTCTTTATCGTCGTGATGCTGATATTACTTTGAGCAGCATCATTATCGTCGTGATGCTGATATTACCTAGTACATAAAACATAACTATTACAAACTAGTGCGTGTTGACTTTCATGGAGATTTTTATATGTGAATGTAAGACAATCATCACCTGTATATGTTTGTTTCTTTGTCGGAATAGAAAAACCTGACGTATTTGGATGACCGACCAGTTTTCCCCAAGGACAGAGCTTGTGCAGAGGCATGGTAGGTTTTAAATGGGATTTCAAGGATTGATTAAGTTAGAATATAGACATTTGTGTGTATTAATCATGCTGATTATGACATTTGTGTGTATTAATCATGCTGATTATGACATTTGTGTGTATTAATCATGCTGATTATGACATTTCTGTGTATTAATCATGCTGATTATGACATTTCTGTGTGTTAATCATGCTGATTATGACATTTGTGTGTATTAATCTGCTGATTAGGCTCTGCGTGTCATTGATGAACTCTTCTCACTTTAATACAAAGTTCTTAATGAGACATATTATGGTATGGGCAGCACTGACTGTCAGACCATTTGTACAAACTGTGGTTTTCTTGCTTGAACCTGAATCACACCCTGTTAACATCAGATATCCTCACATGAGGTCTCTCATACATTGATTTTTCCACTTGCCTTCCACTAACTGTATATATATCTTAATTCTTGAAGCTCAGACAGAGATATCCTGCGATACACCCTGAGCTAGATTTTTCTATCTTATTCGATTTGTGTGGTACCTTTAACTCATATGCTTAAAATTTCACATGGAGATGTATTCTTCTGAATAATATGCCTAAAAAAATAACAACCGCTATTTTTAAATTCTATTTTGTTGCAGAAATGTTTTGTTTTGATACTTTTTGTAATTTACACCAAGAATTGTTTTTGTATTCTAGTATAAGGACATGTCATATTGAATCATTCCAAAGTAGCTTCAGTAGTGCTGAGGACATCTATAGAGGTGGCTGCTAAAGGGACACATGTACATTTTTTTAGAATAATTATAAACCATTATTAGCACTAATGAAGTGCAAGATAAAATAACTTAATCAGTGGCTGAGTGAGATTGGTTAATTTTAGTCTTTGACTAAGATTTTGTAACATCCAAACTATGACTTGAGCCTCGGTTGGACTTAAGTTGCAGGAATTTGGCGTTTATGGAGATATCCCAATCTCGCTCAGTTAAAGGAACTAGTAATAGATATCATTACACAGACACATTAAGTTGATAACATAATTGTAATAAAATTATTCTGTACATAAATGTATAATGGGATTTTTTTTCAATTTTGTCCTCCGTTACAAGGAATATTATTAAAGTTCTCAACACAAGGCAAAAATTGTCTTTATGTGTGAAGTGTGAATTTTTGACAGCGGGAATTTTCCCCAGTATACAGTATCAAAGGCATATTTATTTCTGCAATAATTGCACTTTATTGTACGAGATACAGAACAGAAAAGTTCATTTGGGGCACTAGGGTCAGATGGTTGACATTGTTGTGTGATTTTCTAGGGACAGAGGCGGCGTGGAGGCGGAGCGTGAGGAGAGGGAACTTTGGATCAACAGGGATAAAAAGAAGTTAAAGGACAGTGTCGATGGTGAGAATGTTACTAATTACTACTGGTTCTACTAGACTATTCTACTCTGTCCATCAGTCCGTTCCTTGTGTAATCAGCCGTGTCATCACTTTATGTAGTGTGAGCCGGGTTGCATCACACATTCTATGCGCCCTTGATGATAAAATTGTGTATTACAGTAGGAAAGTGGGACAGAAAATAACCAAATATGGACTCCTGTGTGATACAGACAGAAATCTCAACCCTCGGAACAAGATTTTGAAGTTACCACCTGGTACAACCTCATGCTAAACTTAAAATTTTTCTCTCAAGGGTTGAAATTTTTCTGTCTACATCAAACATGAGTGGTAAATTTATTACTCCACATGAAAGAGGAAATCAGAAAATAAGTTAAGATTTTAAAGGTACTGATATGTCTTTATGTGAATTTCAGCCATGCTGGGGATGCGTAAGCGAGGGGAGGCAAAGCGGATCCAGAGGGAGCGTGACTCTGCTGGAAAGGAAGGCACGGTGGATGTTGACAGTGTGGATTGGCTGACAGGGACGTACAGACTGGAGGGCAGCGACGAGGTGCTGGGACAAAAGGTAAACATCAGCAAAAACAAAACACAAATATACAAGTCAGGAGTGCCTGAAATATTGGAGGTTTGTTTAAGTAGTAATTTAAATTGTACAAAAGAGGTGATTACTTAAACCATTATAAAGGAGGAAAAACATTCATAAAGGACATAATTTTTGTCTCACCAATAAAGACATCCGTTACTAGGTTTCATCCTTTTATTTAAACTAGCAAGATACATTAAGATTTTGTCTAATGCTGACTACACAAGATGATGACAATATTTAGTATACAACATCCATGGAGAAATAACAAAACATAAGAAATTCTTTGTTTTAGTTCACCATCAAAGGATAGTCTCTTCAAACTGCATTTTCCTCTGTGGTCTGCTGCAGGATATACCTGCTGTTGTCGACTAAATGTTGTAAGGGGCAACTGATGTGTGAGCTCCCTGCATAATCGGGGATTGGATTTTGTGTCCTCTACTTGGGAACACAAAAGTCACCAAAATATATCTGCTGCACCCATTGCAACACTTAGAATCTTTATATGTTCTCCCTACTGGGGTCATGCTTGGCAATATGCACTGTATGGAGGCACGGTAGCCTAGTGGTAGGATGCCGGCTTGTGACTGAAGGGTTGTGGGTTCGAGTCACGGCACAGCACTGTGTTGTAGCTTTGAGCAAGATACTTTACTCCGCTTGTTCCAGTCTACTCAGCTTTAAATGAGTACATGGTTGGGCAGTGCTAGAATTGTTGAATGCTAGCTGTGAGCGCCGAAATGGCAGCACCGGCTGTATGCTCCCAAGGGAGTTGAGAAAGATATTGGCTGATTGCAAAGGCCCTATAACCACGGATAATAATTTGTGAACCGCTTTTAGACGACCTAAGAACGAGATTGTGATAAAGCGGTATATAAGAACCTCAAATTATAATTATTATTATTTATTATTATTATGCCAATCAATTTGTTAGAGCAGCACTTTGTTTATGTCTGGTTTTCATGATTGCACGTATTTGGCTGTTGTATGATTTCAGTAGTAATGGATATACATGAAATCGTAGAAAGTTATGAATATAATTATAAGAAATACGTAAAATATGCTTGAAATAACGAAGGAATAAGTCAATCATGGAATGAATGAACACACGACAAAAGACACAAATATGTTTAGTTAAAAGATCAATTGACGATGAAATGAAAGTACACGTAAGTACGGATGACTAAACTAACAGACGAATGAACGAATATAAAGAATATAACAACTATAAGATATGACACGACAATGGCCCAAAGTTCATGTTATTCAACGCCATGATGCTGTTGAAATTAATTAAATAATAAATATATTACATTTTCGAGATTTAACAGTATGCAACTTTCACAAATATCTTAAGAGTAATAGTGAAATAAACTGTAAATCAAATAAAATGGACAATTTAACTAGTGGCAATATAAAGTTGATTTGATGTCAATTGCAACGTTTACATATGATTAGGACGTCAATCAAAAGCCCTGACATAACGTAACATTTGACCATTATTTCTTACATTTTCATTCGTGCTTTGCTCAAGCGAAATATTAGAAACATCTATCATACCAATGAAAGAAATGTAATTTTATTAATCTTGAAACCATCGAACGTTTAGATATCAAGACTGTCGCAAAAACACATATTGAATTATATCCTACATCACTGTATTTGTAGTGTCACCTGGTGGGGTAATACAATGTGTTATTGTTTAATAGCAAAAACATCAGGTGCAAACACATATGTTAGCCTGTCAGGTATATAGCACATCTTGTCTGGTCACGGTTGAATGACATCATCAGCCAGCATCTTTATGGCGCTAACGTGAGTACTAGCATGAAGGCTGCTGAAACAATTTGTCTTTCTATTTGGAAAGAATAATGCAAGATTGAATATTTAATAATGGCAGAAATAGATTCTAATAGTAAGACACTAGGACAAAATAGAATGAGACATCTAAAAACAGAGGACGAGGAAAAAATAATTATTATACCTTGAGGAACCTCCATGGTAGAAACCAGTGAACCTATATACTGATAAAATATAACAAACGCAGCGTTATAATACATGAGCATTCACAAGGAGAAAAATGTTACACTTATGTTAGACTAAACAATATATCAAATTTTATTAATCTATTCAAGTTCATAATGTAAACAAAGACTTACGTTATCCTCAAACACACAACTGGATGTTACCTGTATATTGATACAAATATAATCAATATTTCTTTAACCGTTCCTGGCCTTCTAAATAGTAAATAAGCCTTCGGCATTTATTTGGGCCGAGTTTCTCAATGAATATTGATTACTTTTTCTCACGACACACACAACCCATGTTATCATGCAAATTAATTGCGCGCCTTATAAAAAATCAATAAACATTTTTTTAAAAGATTAAAGGGAACCCGGAACGAGTCATCGTATCTATCGTCCCATGGAGGGCGATAACATCTCCTCCTTATAATCGTCACTAGGTTCAATGCACTCTCGGCTGGTACTATAAACTCACTACCGATGCACTCAAGCCCCCTATCTATACAAAAAGTAGTTCCTGTCTGCAGTTCTTTGTTTAGATGCGTGTGAACAAATCTAATGGCGGGAATTCAGGAGGAATGTAGGTCACCGGGGTAGGTCATGTCTAAATATCTGTGTTCAGCAGACGATAACCCCCATTGATTTATTTAGCATGCACGCCGTACACCACCATAGTGGTTTCTTTATAGTAAAATGGGGAGAAATTCATCATTCATAGTCACATCGATGTCCCCGACTCAGACGGTTTGAGTACAATATCTGCTACCATTCATGGACGGTATTTGAGACATTTATGGACGTGATTTATACGTAATGCACGACATTAAGTGATCATGTGATACATGCTATTTATAATCTCGAAAAACGACCTCTGATATTTAAAAACAGAAAACAACTTATGTAATAGATAGGTAAGTCTACATTCCATTTCAACAAAAGATAGTTTGGCAAACTATGTCAGAATGCATAACTAACTCGATGTTTCAAACTATGTGAAAGAGAAGTGTATCATCTTATGCAATCTAATCCCTTTAACGTCATTGGGATGGGTGCTACCAGATACAGATTACCCTAGACATCAATAACTCCCTCATGACGTCAACAGTATCCCATTTAGAACATTGTGCTCAAATTAATCAAGGTGACAAACACGTTTAATCATGGAGGGGGTTTGAAGGCAAGATATGCGATTTGTAAAGTGATAGCATATTATGTAAAAACATTACGTGCGAATCCCTGTCTTGTATTATTTATACCCTTTACTTCTAAAGTATCAATAACCATATGTGTAGCTAGACTTAGGTTTACACTCACACTGTGAATCAGGACGACGAGGGACAATGTCTAAATGGGTACTTTAACATGGAAAAGACCATTGTGTTTTTAACAATCAGATATTAAATCATATCTGATCCTGACAAACGGCAATTGATTCCTTGTGATTTCATGAAGGACTTTTGTAGATTGTGTTTATTGTAAATTACTTATGTGCATTATGTATACTACAGTGAAGACTGTATATATTGTAAATTGTAATTATACGTATATTAACTTCATTGATGGATTTGTATTGTTAAAGCACGTATATTCAGTCAAATGAAGATTGCGTTTCTACAATGAAAGTTATGTACGTTGTATACATCTAATTACGTATACTAAATTCAATTACGGAAGCGTATATTATAAAGTACGTTTATACAGTCAATTGACAAGTGTGTTACTACGATAAAGATCATGTACATTATTCATTATACATTTATTGACTTTTGTAAGAATTGTGTATTTTGTAAATAATCAAACATATAATCCAGTGAGGATTATGTATATTGTAAAATATGTACATTTACCAGATTAATGATTGTGTTAATTCCGTACTTTCGTGAAATAATAATTTTCAGTTGTTTCCCATGTGAGGTTAAAATCGTTCCAATTAGTTGTTAGAGTACGTCAATAATACATCAACACAAAATACGCTTTATGTTTAAATATTTAACATTATTTCATAGTTGGAATAACAGATACACGTATTGTCCCACATAATACCAAAAATAAGCTTGATACTTATATTCAATGTCTTATAGTTTATAATCTCGATCACCGTATTTTATCTTAGTTCATCATACACACACGTGGCCTCAAGATTGTTGCCGTTGGATTCAAATATTGTCCAATGAATTAATGGGCTAAGATGACCGTAATCATGTGTAATATGTACAATGTAAGACATGCTTCTAATGTAAGATACACAATCCAAGGTCATCTGTGTAACACCACCACGCACCACGTGTTGTCTGGACTTAAAAGTATGCTGTTGGAATGATATAACATATTGTAGATATAATGTTGACGAACTGTGAATATGCTATCAGTATATAAAGAATTATTGTTCTTTTGTTTTGAATCTGGTTACATTATGTAGAAAAAACTATACTATTGAACCCGAGATGAAGATATGAGGTTTTTATTTATTTGTTTTTTTTTATGATGATTTTTAATTCGCGTTTGGTCTAGCGTGTGTGACTCACTTTTAGTTGAAATTGTTTGCGTGAATTTAAATTTGCGATTGAAACTTATAAGGAATTTACTCCAAATTACATTCTATGCCAATTTTAATCTAGAATTTTAAAAAATCTAACAGCGTTGGTAAAGCCACAATACCAGTTTTAAACACAAACGTTCTTCCTATATATGTGTAACAGGTATTTCTCTCCCGTATTATCTCTGCGGTAGTTTGAAAGGGTCAGTCGGAGTTAACGTATCCATTTAGTTCAACCTTTCTTTATTCTAAATACCGAAAAAGAGGTTTGCTCTGAGAAATTGACTGACTGTCTCAAAGTATATGTTCTGTCGTACATATTGTGTGTAACGTTTGTTGAGAGCACGCGAGTTTAGTACAATCACATAACAGTTACACATGTTGTATTGAACATAGTATAAAGCTAGATTAAATGGTTATTCGATAATGCGCCGGCGCCAAATGTCTGCACAGTGCGCTTGTTATTAGCAATGAAAGCTCTATTAAATTTCTAGAAAAATGTTTCAGCCTTTACGTATATCAATGTTTAATGTATCTCACGACATATGAATTTGAAATTCATGAACACAAACGACAGCTTGATCCTTTAAAAACTATAAAATAAAACTTATATGTTTCTAAATATATACTGCCATTTAAACACGGATGGTTGCAATTGATAGAGAAATCGACATCTTATGTAGACATATTGACAAAAGCGATAGGGTTTGTGTGGGAGTTCTTGAACAGTATCTTCCTTATTGTTTTTCTATTCACAATGTGAGGTCGTAAGACCACGCACACTATATTTTCTAATATATGGTTAGTTGCATCATACTTGTCGTAACCAAGCATTCAGTTCATGATACCTGTTCCAAAAATAGCTGACAGAGTAGAACCAGAAATACTATACATGTAGCAATTAGCACATCAACTAAAATAAATATGCACAAAGCCGACAAATAATTAATCTAGGTTCAAATGTAAATGGTGGTTTACGTGTTACTCTCCATAGCCTTCTAATGTATAACGATAATTAATAGCTACCATTTTCATATTCTTTTTGTGGTAATTCATCTACGTCCTATAAATCAGAATGTCTGCAGCATTAGTTTGTTTCATTACATGGACTACGATGTGCTATTGTTCTCTCCCCCTCCCCCTACCCCCTCCCGATGAGTTACAAAAGAAAACGAACAGACTGTAAACTAAGACATATAATGTAACTGTTTGATATAAAGAGTTCGAGACATAAACGTTGTTTACTACTGAAAAGTATACCACTTCGTGCACATTTCGCTTTGATGAATCGAGGTCGTTACCAGCAGTTGTATGTGTGTGTGTGTGTGGTCTGATAGACTAGTGCACTACCCACAATTTCTTCTCTAACAATAGATGTATCGGAAAGGTCACCGAGAACAAGACTACAATGTATCTGTAACATCTTCCTGTATACTTACCTGCTAGTCAACATGACGGCACACTGCAATTAAGTCTACATTTGAATATTACGGCTCGCTAATGAACTGAATTACACAGGAAAGCAATTATCATTTCTTTTGGGTAAGTTTTGGGGTGTTAATTATATTGTTAAGATAACTTGTAATTTTTTTCTCATATCTTGATTGTATGAAATTTAAAGTATGTCCATGTGATTACCAATGCTTTCTAATGCCCTTTCAAAAGAAAAATATTGATCTTCTGTAATATCCACAGGGTGTATATTGAAACATTAAATAAAATTGATACCATATCACTAAAATGATTCGATACATAAACACATATGATCGCTTGCATGGAACAAATCTTATTAATCTTACAGCCACAACATTAACCAAAATGTCAATAAAAAATAAAACCAATATTGGAAGTCAAAAACTATATAACTAGAACAAAGATTTACTTTACTTTACTAAGGCAATTAAAACAGTACAAGAAGAAGAACAAGACCAGGTGTTCCGAAAAGTGACAACCGCCATGTAAATCTTGGTCAAATTAAAGTTATGTCACGTCCTCATTCCGAGGAATGGAGCAGCGACAATACAACCACAAGACACATTAATGAGCATAAACATCGACCTTCATATCGCACGAAGAAATACATTGAATCATACTTCCCTAGGAGATCCTGATTGCGATCTTAAAGCTTGTCCATACTCTCCATCAAACCTGCATTTTTGGAAAGCATGTGTTGTAAGTTTATCTTTTAGCAGTCCATCTCTATTACGGACGTATAGTAATTATATTCGGAGAAAGCTCTTGAATACCAATTCAACTGCGACGTGTTATTAACATACGATGGGGAATAAGAGGTGTTACTATCAAGAAGGGGGAAGTTGATGTCTTCGTACTTATCGTAAAGCTCAGAAATAAGTCATATTTGTTGGTCTGCTCCGGAGGGTATATACGACCGACGTGGTCATTATTTCCTGTTAATCAAAGACAACACATCGTTGATATATCTGAAAGTGACATATAACCAGTCCTGATAAGCTCATTCATAAATCCAGACTCATGTCAGTTCAGAGTTGGTTGTTCGTATATCTGGATGGTAAATGTGTATAGCTAGGAAAATCTAACATGTACTAAGATTACAGATATCATTTATTATGATATTTAACCATGCCATGATATAGCTGTTGTAATGAAAACTCAAACAAAGGAAAAAAGTGAGTACGGAATGTACAGCTGGTGCCCAAGCACATTCCTTCGGTCGGGTTCGAGCCGAAGGCTATTTTCAACGAAAAGAAATCTGTGGATTTGAACCATTGCATATGTACCAAAGTTAATTTATAAAAAAAATATGTAAAAAGTGGATAATATTTCAAACAAAGTTGTGTTATCAACACCGAAGCGAGCAGCATGATAATCCTTTAGAAGTTATTGGGTTTTTTCTATTTCAGACTTTGGGGTATGTAATTGTTTCATGCCTTTTTGTCTTGATAAAGGGGATGGTTGCCACAAAACATGGACAAATATAATGATCCGTCACTATATCATTTCTGCTTACATATTTGTCTTCCTTTGTGGTTCTTTTAAGTGTGTTATGTACAGAAAATAAAGTTTATCGAGACAAAGTCATAATTACATGAAATATTTCAGTATCGAAATCGACTGTCACCATATGTGTATGGTCCGCCTCTTGACGTCACTAAGTATATTTCGAAGGTCAATGAGATGATGTTTGTTTCGAATAAGCCGACATCCGATTGCGTCAAACCTTTGACCACATGTTAAGTGTACATATTTGTGAAGTAGCTGTGATAATATTTGACGTCATTGCCCTTATCAACTGCTAAACTACTAATTTGATAACAGCCTATTATATCCTGTGTAATTCTAGGGGAAAATGTATTTACATAATGACCAAATAATTTAACGAATGTATAGAATGTAACACTTTTAGAAACGATTTTTATATTCAGTTTTGAATAAAATTTATTCATTTCAATCGATAATAGAGCAAATCGTGATATTTCTATAATTTTATCACTAATTGCATCATTTAGCTCAATTAAATGACGCTTGAATTGCTTCTTATTTATTATAGTAAAACCATTTATATGTAACGCAACGTGAACATGTTTCAATGATACCTACCATGTATATTTCGGTCGTCATAACTACAGACATATTAAAGACCCTGGGTCGTTTTTCTTTACCAAAAGTCTTTTTGCGTTTGCGTTGCGTTTGCGTTTTAACGGACAATAAGAACGGTCCAGGGTATGTGTCGAGTCTAATCATGCAGCCCTCTTAATTTACAAAAGCTATCGAACAGAGGTTACTTAGATAATTGGTGTAGTGGCTTATGCTGATAGAAGAAATATGCTAACTGTGTCGTATGGGAAACTAGCATTTGAAGAGGTAAGCTTATGAGGATCAACGAATTTCACGTGTTTGCATCTAATCAAGAAATATGAAGTTAATGAGCATTTGCAACTTAACAGTCGTATAGGAGAACAAGAAAATAATTAATCGTCTTTATCAGAAAACTGACCTGCCACTGGTTGTCTTCACCATTTCACCTTGATCGAATAACGCAATTCACGTGCTAAGAAGGAAGTACATCAAGGAATGAGACATTATTTTCCTTTTTGCCCGGAATACTGTTGAGACGTTTGCAAAATAAAAGCTTTTTCAGGACGTCTCCTGTGACAGAGATAATGGGTTTACACCAATATTTTTGTTTAAAAAACCATACTTATTACATTTCATTAGTTAAGTTTAAGATAGCAATATGTTGTTTCAACACAATGTTTAAGAAATGACATTAATTTGTTTTTGAAACGAATGCACAAGCATGAGAGAAACGCTTAAAAGCACCACTTCCGGTGGAGGTATTGATGAAATGAATACTGATTCCAGTGTTGTTACGGATAAAACTACTTAGGCAGTAGAATGGTATATCTGGTGTAACATTATCTTTGAAATCAAATTGTCCTGCTCTCGACACACATCTCAACATCCTTTCTTACTTCTCATCATCGCATCATCCTTGGGATATGTCATAATTATAAAGTACTGTACGAATTTCATTAGTTTCGGGCTAAAAAAACTTATTACAGAATGTTAAGACATGACTTCAAATCTGTCAATTGTATCGTTACGTTGTCGTGCGAATATTTTGATGTCAATCGAACCAGCAAACTAGCATACTAGTATCTTCTGCGATATGACGCGGACAGGAATTCGATTTTGTCGTTGAAAAGAGTGAAGAGATGAGTTGAACCCTTGGATTTCGTAGATGATGTAACATCTAAGGGACTATTCGAATATTTGGAATATTTCAGGTGACAGTTCATATATATTACATGATATTAAAAAGTACACAAAAAGAACCTTTAAGCCGTAACAAGAGATAAAATCCATAAATGCTTACACATTTTCTTGCCAGGTCAAGGCAAAGATTTAATGAAGAAGAAAACTTGAAGATCCAGTGTTCAAAATATTTGGTTTGGTACACGTAAACAGAAGCGACCATGGGATCGTAACTTACGATCAAACACAAATTGACATATGTATCCAAAGAATTACACCGACTTTTTCTTTGTTTCAATTTTGTTAATCTTATACAATATATGATTAGCATCTCTCAACAGCAATATTCAGATTTAGATGCGTGGAAGTGACATCTCGACAGTCACAACCGGAAGTCACGCGCAAACGTTCCCTCATTATCACTACAAGCAAGAACATGCAAGTGAAGTGGTAATTCATATTTCGACAATTAAGTCGTCCGGTATTCAGTGGGGAATTTGGGATACCCTTACTAGAATCAGGTACATTATGTCACCTTATTGATCCGTATTGTGAAGTATTATCTGCTGAAACCGAGTGTTACATTAAATACAACGTCCCTATTCATTTTAAGCAGATTCAAGCGTCTAGTAGGTCGAATAGCGTTGAGTCATCCCCTGCAGTTTGAATGAAAAGAAGTCGCCGTATACAGATCGCGTAGCATGAGGAATCTTTATTTCTGAAATCCTGTAGAATGAGGATTGTTAACGCCTCTCCAACACATGCTCCACAAAACCTGATGCATTTAAAAAATAGGCGAGTTTATGTTCTGTGACTATGTTCATTAAAAACAGACGTAGCTATAGCTGTAACTTGTACCGTCTTGTTCATTACAAACAGACGTAGTTATAGCTGTACCTAGCTCGTCTTGTTCATTGAAAACAGACGTACCAATAGCTGTACCTTGTCTCGTCTTGTTCATTGAAAACAGACGTACCAATAGCTGTACATAGTCCCGTCTTGTTCATTGAAAACAGACGTACCAATAGCTGCACCTAGTCTCGTCTTGTTCATTGAAAACAGACGTACCAATAGCTGTACCTAGTCTCGTCTTGTTCATTGAAAGCAGACGTACCAATAGCTGTACCTAGTCTCGTCTTGTTCATTGAAAGCAGACGTACCAATAGCTGTACCTTGTCCCGTCTTGTTCATTGAAAACAGACGTACCAATAGCTGTACCTAGTCCCGTCTTGTTCATTGAAAACAGACGTACCAATAGCTGTACCTAGTCTCGTCTTGTTCATTGAAAACAGACGGACCAATAGCTGTAACTTGTCCCGTCTTGCATTCCAGAATCACTTTTAGTTTTTATTAACCTAAACATGCATGTGCCGTGCACGTTAATGGGCACTTCGTGTGTTTTTGCTTAAATGAGCATCTATTTTAAACAAATAAATACATTGCAACGACCGAAGCGGTGAATGACATTTCAGCTTCCGGTGAATAATCGCACGTGCATCAAAACCGCGTAAAAACTATAACTTTTAACCAATTCAAAAAACATGTTTTTTTGCTGCTATCGTCACGATTACTTTTAATACATAACATGCTTTAGGTCGCTCTTTAAATTTGACAATTTAATTTTCTATGCTATTTAATGTTGCTGTTTTTTATTTGAAGTCTATAGTTTCACACTTGAATCAACACAGATGCATTTGATTCGTTCCAAATTACCTCTCCCAAAGCTTTATATGTATAGATACATGTGACAAGATAGAGTAATTAACATGCACGAGACTCCCGCCATGTCTGGGTCTGGCGCTCGCTAGGGTCAGTTTGGTGTGAAACCAGGTATATTCTCACAGTATATTTGACATGTGAAATTCCAATGACGAAAAATCTGAAAAAAATATACCCTATATTTTACCCCTAAGTGTAAAGAAAACCGCAATTTCATGCATGAAACGTATCAAACATTCCTATTTTTAGCATTTACTACATTCCTGCAAGGAAAATATCCATGAAGATTGAAGACCTCTGATGATGTAGTCCGATAAGTTTGTATATACTGAAATGAAAAATGCGTTATCTATTTAGAATATCTGATATTTTAACGTTTTTCTATTTGATGTAAAAAGTCCATTTGTCAAAAGCTCTATAAAACATTCAATGGAATGTTAAAAGGTTTACATGTTGATGTGTGGTTATATTGATGGACAGGAATGTTAGCTCTTTAAAATATTTATTTATAATTCCAACCGTATCATGATTTTAAGGATGTTTTCATTTATTGCGAAAAAAAATGCAGATCTTCTTTAGAATATTTTACACTGAATTTGTGTAATTTAATGTAATTGATAATTTATATTACCTTAAACTTCTCAAAAAAATGTATACACTATTGTCCCACATACATGTAAGGGTGACCAGAAATCGATTAAAAAGACCAGTAAGGCTGCAAGCGGCAATCTTCGATTCGAGCACGTGAGGTGGTGTTTGTTTAATCTAACTTAAATTCATACAAATAATAAAATACCGATTCCAGCTCTAATGTGATTTCCTGTTACGTCCGCAATTCGACATCTAATGTGGTTTCCTGTGTGATAATTTTTTCAATTAACAATTGTTTTAAGAAACTTCCAGCTCAAATGTGATTTCCTGTTACGTCCGCAATTCGACATCTGATGTGGTTTCCTGTGTGATAATTTTTTCAATTAACAATTGTTTTAAGAAACTTCCTACAATACTCATAGTATCAATTCCATACTTATGCGCAAATTATAACTTCAATAACATAACCTCACTGCAAGAGCCCGTATTCATGAAACCGTTCTCTTACTCAAACTAACATTTTATGCTTAAGCCCGGTTTCTGAATCCAGTTATGACTCAATAAAAAGATAACTTATTGTCAATAACGTCAATAGAAATCTGCACCTTAAATGCAGGTTATGCTGACAATGTCAAAAAATAATTTTACATTCAAGGATTATGTGGTGTTGTCTTCCTGATAGAAACTAAGAAAAGGGCATTTTGTTATGGGATTCAGATTGATTTTATGATACACATCGAATATTTTACCAAATATAATTTCCAAAAAACTACTGTAAACGTATTATTTTCGCGGAAATATTATTTTCAGCCCTATAATTATTATTGCGCTAAATTATAAATGCGTTAATTGAAGTTCTTGTATATTGTTCTCTATTGCAAATTTTCGGGAAACACCAATTCATCCATGCGGTAATACATTAAAATTCGAAAATGCGCCAAAATAAGAGTGCGCTTAAATTAGAACGTTTACAGAAGGTGTTCGTGAAGACACATAAACAGGGACAGGATTGTTGTAGTAAGTACATTTGCTTGTATAAAGTTCCATCAGTAAAGTTTCTCCATATATTTAAATTTATAATAACGAAAATTCTCTGCTTTTATTCAAATCAAAGACGACGAGTAACATCAGTATAATTTCGAAAATGGTTGCAAGACACGTTTTACTACATAAAGAACTTACAATTTAGATCATAATAGCCTTAGAAAAGTCTTTTTTGGCAGCAATCCCATTTTTTGGTTTTGTTTCGTTTAGCTTCTGGCCGTTTTTGTTAATTATCTAGTTTGAAATTCCTTTTCATTCGGTGTATAGAAAAGTAGGGAAATAGTATCAAATATTGATAACCGTTAGAAGCGTATTGTCAGTGTAGGATATGTGTTAATGCTCAGGATTCAAACAGGATCTATTGTAGGTGACAAAAGAAATGTCATTAAAATCCAGACGAGTAGGAATGATACTCTATTGTACTATATATAACCTTACATACCCAATGTCGTTACTGTCACCCAGAATACACAACTCACGGGGTCGTGTGTGTCCTATATAATGACTCCTAAGTCTGACTTGGTGGTCTCTGAATTTGTGTCTAGTCTCGTTCAACCAGACGCTTGATTACTTCTCTGTTCGGCATAGCTTGCGCAGACAACAAGAGTCTGGTTGAACGAGACTAAATTAGTGTCAGGCGTCCAACGTCAATGTTTAAGCAGCATGACGTTCGGGTTTTCAATGTTTACTCGCTACAAACGCAATAGTCTTACAACTGGTATTGTTTGGTCTATTTTTAAATAAATCGTGCTCCAGGTATTCTTTCAATAGTTTAAATGCCCTTTTTTCTACAAGGTGTTGTTCTTTTCTATGGCACTAGTTATGTACGTACGTTTTCAACTGTAATCGAACGTGAGTGTATATCAATGGTATCACCTATATAGATTGTAGTGTTATGTCATTGATCTTTATTTGGTAGGCCATCTTATTGTTTCAATGGTTGATATCTACGGTATTGATATGTATAATTTCTTCGATAGATGGAAAAGTACGTGAATGAAAATTAATTTCATTTAAGGATAAACGTTACACACACACACAGGTGACTGCACATTAAAAATAATAATTAGAGTTTCTTATATACCGCTTTATCATAATCCAGTTCGTAGGTCGTCTTAAAGCGGTTCACAAATTATTATCCATGGTCATAGGGCCCTTGCAACCACCCAACACCTTTCTCAACTCCCTGGGGAGCATAATACAGCCGGAGCAGCCATTTCGGCGCTCACAGCTAGCATTCAACAATTCTAGCACTGCCCAACCATTTACTCATTTACAGCTGAGTAGACTGGAACAGGCGGAGTAAAGTATCTTTCTCAAAGATACAACACATTAAAAACTTACATATTACAGATACAGTATGTAAAAAATTAACTACACTACATCATAATGGTCTTTCTAGAGCACTCATCAGTGATGCTACGGGTCAGAAAAATTTGAAATCCAACATGTCTAAAAACTACCCTTGAAACAGAGGAGCGAGTGTGTGAGATCCCTCAACTTAGGATTTTTAAAAATTTAGAGGAGTACTAGTGGATTTCAAATTGAAAATCTGTAAAGAATGTATATCATTAACCGTGCCACTTAATAAGAGTACTGTGGTCATCAATTGCAAGGTCACAACAAACCGCGGGGACTAAAGAACCGACCAGCAGAGTCTACCACCTTGTATCTTGAAAGAGACGTATGATTTAAAGACACTATCTTTTAAAAACTGTCTTATTTTAAAAAAAAACAAAGCTGATGATCAATAAAGTCCATTTCCATGAAAATTCTTTACTTTTATGATTTCAAATAAGATATTTACCGTATTCTTCGATTCAATTTAGTTTTCGGACGAGATAATGAATTCAGAATTTACTGCATTTGTTTCGTAAGTTAACCTGTCCTAGATGGACGTTTTGCGTAAGATGGTAATCTCCCGTTCTACTTCTAGACTCCATCAGCTTATAAATGTTTCACAATATATGTGGAACGTTCTCAATATTGTCCTCTCAATGTGACAGGTTAATATCTAATTCAGTATACATGTACGGACCTCTGACATCCCTACCTCTCTGCTACGTGGTTTGTCACGTGGTCTGTCTTATATTCCACATCACGATTCATTCTCTGTCGGTTCAAAATCTATGTCTATGCGTTGCCTTCAAATGGTTGAATTATGCAAGTAATACGATCACAAAATAAGTCTATCTTATATTTGAATTCAGATGCATGAATTGAGTATATCATTTATCAAATCATTAAGTGCCTGTCGTATACGGATAGCTTCCGATATTCTTGATAATTTGATATATTAAGTATCTATTATATAAATTTCCATTTGAAGTGCAGCAGATGCTTTTGACAGTTACATGTTCTTTAAAATAATTAATTAGCATGCAGAAACACTTAAACTAGCACTGAACATTGTAAAACGTGTTAGGGCTAACAATCATATAAAACTGTTTAAGATTAAAGAGAAAAGGAAGAAATGCATATTAATATATTAAACAGAATTTGATGTGTAGTAAAATCATTTAAAACGGAAAAACGATTTTAAGAAAACGATTTTAATGTGATGCCGCTCGTGTGCCATTTGGGCCAACGTAAAGTATAACGTAATACGTTTGTTAAGATATAGCACGGTATGAACGAGAAAGTAGTCCCGGAGATACATGTATTCAAAAATTGATATGTCATGGCATGCGCTTTTGAACAGCTATAGGTATTTCACAATCAAAGAAGCGTCATAATTTAAAACACTTGACCTAGTCGTGCGCTTGAGTTTATCAGACGACGCCAACAGGTCAATACAAGTATGGAAATAGTAATATTTCAGCTTTAATTATACGTCGTTATATTATTTCGTGCCCAACGTATACGGGGAACCGTTTATAGCTAGTGAATAGTAAATAGATACAATATCACATTTCAGTGTTTATATAAATGGTCTTCCTTTATAACCCCTTGTTCTGAAAACCCAAACACTACCTGGGGACCGCATTCCAAGGTTAAAATACCGTATGTAAATATTATCTGAACACCTGTGAGAGTTAACCTGGAAAATCTGTCCTAGAGATGACTTAATTAGTACTTTGTTAACAAGGCCATGTAGAACTAAATAGACAATAATAAAGTCAAAAAATATAATATTTTTTTATGTTCCAAAATGATACTTATGAACCATGCATACATTTCGTGATATAAGCAAAACGGTTTATAAGCCATGAATTCATAATTCAAATACGCCCCTCTAAAGAATAGTTCTAGCTCCTCCATAAAACGTTAAGTCATTGCAAGGCATAAGTGTAATACGTGCAGTTTTACGTGGATGAAATACGGCTGTAGACTGCCATGCAATTAGTACTGCAAATAAAAGGTTCTGAAACTCTGTGACAGCAAATAAGTTGGTTTAAAATTACGATTAAAGCTATCCACGTTTTTGGCATGTAATACAGTAAGTTTGACTGTTACGGAATGTGCGTATGTACCGTACAAAATCTTGAATGACACTCGGATTCAGGTAACAGCTTGTATTTAGGTCAAAGTTCTATAAAATGCCCTCGCTACACCCATCATGCTTACACTTCCAGGTAAAACAGTATTGTGGAGAGGTGCGGGCATCACTATCGGGGTAAGAGCGAACGAGAGGTTGCAATGTGTGTAAATTGACCCGGTTAAAAGCTAGATCTAGTCGACTTTCTGGTTATATCTGTACCTACCTTCATGCATTGAAACCATGCTCCCGGTCAAGTGCATGCTTGGGATAGGTACGCCCTTGGCCTATATAAGATATCACTACATGTAACTATAGTACACCATCACTGACAGTAGCAAATGATTAGATATTTGAAAAAGTCGTGGAAAAAATGAAACAAAGATAATGAAAATAAGATAATTGCATGACGGTACAGTAAAGTTTATATACAAGTGGATTGCAAGTTATCATTAATTTTTTCGGGGTGAAGGGAGACGTCAGAACTTTGTTTTATCATCCTTATACATCACTTGATTTGTCTCAGGTCGTTTTTTTCTGGGTTTATGTTATCCTCCTTTAGTTTTGGTATCTCAATTGCGCTTTTTATTGTCTGTCCGTGTAGATTTTGAATCTTTACATTGTGTTCTTTTTATATCCTTTTCGTATAAATTTGAATCTTGTCCGTTTGTATAATGCTACTTATTTTATTTGACACTTTACAGCGCTAAACGACTAATTCCCTTGCCCCTTCGTGTCAGCGTTGCGAACAAACCCCATTGACGTCACGACAAAAATGTTAAAACAATCATATACAGGTTAATAACGATAAAAAGTACAGATTCCAGACTAAAAGCATAATCGAAGACGAATGTTTCATATGGATTTTATTAACGATATGTTACTTTTGGTATATATATATATATATTATACTGACAGTGTATCGGAGATTCGGGATGGGATTTGATATATTGAACTATCACCTACATTCATGGACTACCATTAAACTAGTTAAATTATTGTTATTGTTTTGATGTATGAACTTCCGTCTTTGCGTATTGCAGAGTTATCTTCTCTTGTGAGCAGGTATTGATTGTTACGTCATTGGTTTGTGTGAGA
>JAUMHH010142734.1:0-20481 GCA_032359455.1 Chlamys rubida
CGTACGTAAAGTTACGGGTACCCGTAAATTTACGTACGCGTCGTGAAACGGCACCCTGGCACAATATATATTGTCGCCATTGTGACGTCATATTTCCATGTCATTTTATGACGTCAGTATATGTATTTTATATACGTTGAAACGCAAAATATATGACTTTAGTAAAACAGAGTATTATGGTATCGATGCGAAAAAATATATTAAAGACTGGCGATGATTGGAAGCATATGAATGTTCGAACGACTGTTTGTCGCCATATTGCATGCCAAGGTATCGTTACCACGGACGTAGCAATATAGCTATCATTTTCAAAATGTTGAATATTTTCCATTACCCATAACGTGAAAAATACCCCATAAAGAGCCTCCATATTTAAATTAAATTTCTATATAACGCTTAACTTATCAGTCCACATGATAGAAGCAGGTCGTCCACGTATACATGCAATCCCATACTGATAGTTCCGTCCCTTCGTTTCTTGGACATTTGCCAGAACGTTTATAAAAATGCTTCAAGTGAGAAAAGTGCATTTACCAATTTTAGAACCAGGGACATATTAGAAGCAGGAAAGCGGATCGATAGATACGGCCTAGCTGAATGTGCGCATGAAGAGATGCTGCTCGGCTGTGAAGCCTGATGGTAGCAGTGCTTCGAAAGACCTCGCTTCTCTATGTCGCAATCTATTTCGCTCTGATATCCTTTATCCTCACTATTCACTTGCAAAGCAATGAATGTTAGATGAAATAGCCGTAACGTAAAGGTCCTTGACTGATTACTGCATGTTAGCTAGCTCTCAATACATATTAAAGGGACTAGCAATGGCCGTATTGTAAAACAGTTTTACTGAATTCTGCATGTTAGGATAGCTCCTAGTTCTTATTAAAGGGGCTAGACATTGCCATAATGTAAAGGTTTTAACTGATTACTGCATGTTCAGCTAGCACCCAATACTTATCTAAGGGACTAGAAATGGCCGTTATGTAAAGCAGTTTTACTGAATTCTGCATATTAAGGTAGCTCCCAATATTTATGAAAGGGACTAGAAATGGCCGTTATGTAAAGCAGTGTCACTGAATTCTGCATGTTAAGGTACAATATGTAGCTCTCAATACTTATTAAAGGGACTAGAAACGGACGTCAAGATTTTTATTGATTACTCAATGTTAAGGTAGCTCTTAATTCTTGTTAACGGAACTAGAAATGGCGGAAATGCAAATCAGTTTCACCGAATACTGCACGTTTAAGTAGCTCTCAAAACTTATAAACAGGGCTAGAAATGGTTGTATTATAAAGCAGTTTCACTGAATACTGATGTTAGGGTAGCTCAAAATAATTATTAAAGGGACAAGCAATGGTCGTAATGTAAAGATATTCACTGATTGCTCTATGTGAAAGTAGGTCTCAGTTATAATTAAAAGACACTAGAAACGGCCATAATGTAAAGATTTTCACTGATTACTCAATGTTAAGGTAGCTCTCACTACTTATAAAAGGAATTAGAAATGACCGTAATCTAAAGATTTTCACTGGTTGCTCTATGGTAAGGTACAATTGTAGGTCTCAGTACTTATTAAAGGTGGCTAGAGACGGCCGTTTTGAAAAGCAGTTTCACTGAATACTGCATGTTTAGGAAGCTTCCAATATTTATTAAAGGGACTAGCAATGGCCGTAATGTAAAAAATTTCATTGATTACTCAATGTTAAGGTAACTCTCTATACTCATTAACGGAACTAGAAGGCGTTGTACGATTTTTTTTAACGGATGTCTCTATGTTAAAGGAAAGGTAGTAACAAGTATCCATACTTATTTGCGGATCTACAACTAATGGCAGAAATGTAAAGATAATTCATGTACAGGTAAATCGTTAAACTCATTAACAGAACTTGCAGTTAAATACGTAGTCTACGGCTTTGTTACTGATATTTTATATTAAGGTAGCGATCAATACTCTTTAAAGGACCTAAAAAGTACAGTAACGTATTTTTTTTTTATCTTTATATGAAAAGTAATGTAAAGCTAATTTACTGATTTCTCGAAGTTAAAGGTTACAAGGTAGGTAGATTACCGTACTAATTAGCGTGACGACAACAAATGGCAGTTATGTAAAATCTTTTATTAATTACTCCATGTTAAGGTAGCTCTGACTACTCATTTAAATGACTAGAAATGTGGTAGAGCTTTGTTACCGATCACCATGTATTTAGATAGCGCTTCATATTCATTGATGGAACTAGAAATGACCGCAACGTAAAGCTTCATTACTGAACAAAGGAAATTAGACAGCGTTTTCTGGATCCAATACTTCCATGGAATTTATAAGGAGAAGTATGTCTTGAAATTAGAGGGATCTTATATAATTAGATTGGCTATCCATCGTATCAATTGAGAACGATCAATACTTCTGCAATAATAAAATCGAATGGAGTAAATGGAACAGAGAATGTAACTGCTATCCGATGTACATTGCATTGTATTCGATACATTCATTTAGATTACAGTTTACATATAAAAAATCAAACTCTTCCTCTGTACAAAAAGACAACAAAGACCTCCAACTGATATATTTGCAGACTTGTACTAAGTTAAAATAAGACTCTCATTTCTAAGGGTTTTCTTGAGGCCCAACAATTGACGGACAGAGTGAATAAAACCCGTTTCTGCCGATATGTTGTTTGTCGCATATGTTCAAATTAACCTTCGTTATCACTGAAAGCGGTTCGTTGTCTATCAGATCTAAATATACAACAATGATTTTGAGAACAGTCGCCATTATACCTCCAATGACTTCGTAATCAATAATCAATTGGGAACGGCCTTTTTATAAAACTGAGCTGTATCTTAAATGCATAACCAAACCAAAATACTATACGTACATTTAAAAAATCCCATTGATTTGGAATGAAAAATCGTTAAACATTGTGTATCGTTTTCAATCAACATTTAATGTTTGTTCCTTGCAAATATATAATGATTTGACGATGTATATCATGCAAGAATAATATCATTATGTCTTTATAAAATATCGAATACCTGTGTCAAAAGTCAACAGCAGTAAATGGAAATGTTAATGAGGACGCTATCCATAAAGGAAACTAATTAAAATCACTTCAATGTTCTATTTACATCAATATAAAAGAAATAAAATAAAAAGCAATGAAATAAAGTACAGTTACGATCGATGTGATAGCAAGGAAAGATACAGTTCACGGAACAAACGCTGAACAATATATTTATAAATGTATAAATAATCTATGTGTCATTTTCTATAATTCAAGGTCACAGAGGAATTTACATTTGACAAATATCGATATTCAGATAATTAAACCCAGTTTAATATTCATCATGTAATTTATTTCCTCTGTAATTGATGAATACTGTGATTTGATATCGTTATAGGAACCACAGGTTTTCCTTCTTACAAGAAAATATTTGATACTCTTTGTTTGCTGATGATATAGCACCTAGTCGTACTTGTGATATTATAAGATGATTGAACAGCATGAATGAAACACAGGAGAAGTATTTACCCCATAAATCGAACGATAACTAGTGATCTGCTGGAAATTTAAAAAAAAACGTTTTTATAACCTTTTCAAATTAAAAATATATAACTAATACAACTGATCTTATTACCAACGTCACGTCGAACAACATTACGCCGTTATGACGCCATAACTGCAATAGCATGGATTTGATTAACGAATGCATGAATGAATTTTTAATGGAAAGGATGCAATATTTTTCACGATACATACAACTCTCGGTTGGTAGTTGTCGTCTTAAAGATAATACAAGTGTGTGTTTTTCTTAGTTTTAAAAGAATTAACATTATTTCTACCACAAAACCTGTTCTCTCCGTTGTGAAAGGTTACCCATATCACTGTGTTATAAACAACGTATTTAAATACATAAGCGTTCGTATTTGGTTTGTACTTCATATGTGTCTTATTCTCAACATCAGCACAAGAGTATTTATTTTGTGAACTGAAAGAAAGACAGGAAATTAACCAGTAAGTCCTTTTTCGTGGTCTATAATATTTGCAGATTTGCTATAATGGTCAATTCTGCAGGATCTGTTATTTTTTGGCGAATTCCAGGTCTAACGGTCATAACATAAAGTTCTGCAGTAACGATGGATTAATAATTAGCTATTTATTTCGAGCGATGTACTTTTTCGCGGAAGAATGATTTTTGAAAAATCGCGAAATTAGAGCCCGCCGCTAAAAAAGACCTTTACAGAATTATGCTCGTCAGCTTGACCTAGTTTAGCCAAAGGATTTATAAGTGAGGTATTAAAGTATATATGCAATACTCAAATTATCTTACTTTTTCACCTGAATACTGCACACCTGTGCTGGAAATAAAAATGTTCACCAGTATGAATAAATCACAAAATACTTTTACGTTGATCATACCTCAATGATGTCTAAATTTTACTTTTATTACGTTAAGTATACAAATCTTAAAAACGCAACGCCTTAGTAACATCAATCGCTGCACACGGTATTGCATGATGCATCACTGTCGTACGATTGATAGGATACACTGCGATAGAACAGCTGGATATCATGATATGAAAATTAAAAGAAAAAAATAATAAAATTGCTATCAGATTGCCAGTAGGCAGATATGATGTTATCTGTTTTATACTTTGATTGTATCAAATCAGTAAAAATGTTTGATTTAATAAGCCACATAAACGCATATATCAGATCACAATAAATAAATAGATTACAAAAGGAGATGGTTGGATATCTTCCAAGGGAACATGCCATGCATGTTTATTTATAAAATTACGTCTTTCGTTTTAAAAAAACAACATTTAATTAACAGTTAATCGACCTAGATATTTGTAATATCAACATTTTAACAATTATCTAAACTCAGTTAAAACTGTGTGCGAAATACATGTATAAACATGTCTCACTAACAATATAAGACATATTCGTATATACTTGTCAGCTTTACATTGCAGCAAAAATGTCAATTCTCCTGATCAGATTTCTTTTGTCATTTGTTGATATCTTAATGGATCGTTATGTTTTAACAAGAGATGGGTGGTGACATTTAGTGTGCAGTTGAATATTTATTGACCTTTTCATCATGAATGATATTGATCATCAACTTCGTCGTTAATTAACTGCTTTGACATTATCTACGTAGCAGAAATACTAAGATTGCTGTTTTAGCAGAAATTACACCATTTCAATGCTGTCAAATATTTGTAACTGGCAAATGTTGTGTGTGTCTTTTTCCCCCCGTTTTCACATTTAAATAGACTTTGAATGCATAAAAGCAAGTAATCGGAATACTATCGTTTTTAAGAGGGAATGCTTTTAAAGCGTACATGTATGATCAAAGGACTATGGTCTGGTAACGTGTAACATATTGAATCTGAAGCAAAGATACTTCGTCTCGGTTAATATCACTTTCTCAGGTCTACATAACCACATGTCCACCTAAACAAAAGTCCATAATTGATAAATGCATCCCATGATTTCGCTCTGGTTGTTAGGTGGGTCTATTATGTATTTACTTGTCTGTGTATTCTTAATTTCTGTTTTGTGCTTTAAAAAACAACCTCGATTTCAATTTTGTTTAAAAGTTATAATTTTGTTCCATCAATAACAAAAAAGTTCCTTCCATGTGCGTTCCTCCCACATACATTCAGTTTGGATTTTTGTCCTGTATTAGATGTTTTATTATTCTTTAAACACAAAGTCGTTCCTCCATGTGCAACGATGCAAGCAATCGTATAATAGTTTCTTTTTTAAATTCCAACCTTCATATGTCCTACACGATAACAAATAAATCATGGCTTTAATACATTGAATACAGCAGGAACAATTCAAACAAAATGCAGGAAAACATTTGGATTTTTTATTTCGAAAGTGAGATTCCGTGTTGTTTGGCGTTATTTCCCCGTTACGTTTACACACATAACCGTTAATGCCCGCAGGTAATGTGCTTATGAAATATGGTGATAACACCTGTGTATCAGGCCATGACGTAAGCAAGCGACACCTGTACATGTTGATGCAATAGGTGGTATGTTATGTTCCTATGGTAATGCCCTCATATCTTTATGGAAACATTACGTTTGCATATATTTATACTAAATTGTAGACTGGCCCCCGTTTCAAGAATATTTAATTATTTATTTGTTTATTTTTTTTTATTTTGATCTCTTGGATGTCTGATTCTAAGTTTCAATCTAGAGGAAGATAAGCTAGTAGTAAAATACAGTTGAAAAAATAATATTAAAAAATTAATGGCTGGTAGCCAGTTGAACTAAGTTTGTGCTTTTTTCTGTGCGGGTTCATGTGCGTCTTTCTATTTGTTTGACTACCTCCTCAGGTCATGTTTCTGTCTTTATTATTTTTTAACTTCGAGGTCAGATTTTGTCTTTGTGAAACGGCGATGTAGGACGGTTTTGTATTATTGACATAAAACCTGCACCTAATATAAGTTTATGTACATAACGAAATGCATTATCTTAACTACAAAAGATAAATGCCAAATTGTTGCAGGATATATTACGTTTTTTCTGTGTTCTGGTTTGTATATATACAGATTAATTTCAATGACATTATCGGGTGTAATGATAAAAGTCTAATTCTCACGCTTCATTGCCCCTGTAAAATATGTTCTATCGCGTCCTTTGATCATTGTTATATAGCTTATCTGATAAAACCTTGTTACTCCTAGCTGCTATATAGTACACTTGCATATTATACACCTTCTCAACCGATAGGATTCGTGTTATGGGAGAGTTCATAATCTCGTCATCACGCTCTACTAAACAATCAAGCTTGCTCACTTGTATGGGTTAATTTTTTGTGTGAAATACGTTCCCCACGCTTGAGTGATTTTTATCAATTCAGAAAAGATCGTCTTGCATTGCTTCGTTGTTAGATTCTGGATCACGTATAGAAAATATTGTACTAACCCCTTACTCGTGTCTTTATTAGGATCGATACTTGTATATTTGCACACTGTGGTATTCTATTTAACCTATCGTTACGTTAGATAAATATCATGTAATTACAATTTATGATTAACTGATCTATTTTTAGAACTAAATACTCATGTGTATCTTTGTATCTGTGTTATTATAAGTGATACAAGGCTTGCCTTACGGGCTCATCCCGTGACTCCATTCCCTTTATTATAATACGGATGAGATACTCGCTATTTGAACAAAATAGAAAAATATGTTCATGAATATTCATCAAGGATTTTCATCTGTACTCTCATGATGAATTTTTCACAAAGGAGATTTACTCACTGAAACGAAACCAATCTTCCCTTCAATTATTGACAATGGTGGCAATTATATTTTTTCCAATTTCCTCACAGAAATTGTCAACTGTTTTAGCTTTAATTTTTGTGAGATGAAAGCGACAGAAAACATGTACATATGTTTAAGTTGTTTTTACCAATTGCAACAATGGACATGTATTCCGTGAAAGATTATAGATTATAGATTTTAAAATGTTCAAAGAGATCGCATCAATTATCACATACTATTAGAATTATAATATTTGAATTGTAAATGAACAAATGATTAAAACATTTCATCTTTGCATTATAATCATGTACGCCATTAAAAATATCATAGAAGTTTAAATGTAATGCATGCATCATATATTTACTAAATATCTAAGTTAAATGATTAGTTTGTATATAAACGTTGTCACCGAAATGCTATTGTATAAAATAGTATCTACTGCCTCTCTCTAATCCTCAAGGCATACACAATTGAAAAAAAATACATCAGTGACGAAAACATCAATTAGTCACCGACTAATTAATTTCTAATCTATAGCAATTATCTCAAATGCAGAATTCTACATTGATAAGTAGGAAATTAATAAATTATATGCATCATTGACGAAACAAGCCACTGAAATATGGAGAATGGACATAATAACCATATACATTGTACATCAATATAATGAAGGGATTATCGGTTATGTTCACAATGCATGAAACACTTATTCAACACAATCTGGGTTATACAGTGTAAGGTACTTGTTACAGAGCGTCAAAAATAATGTGGCATACAAAAACAGACTTGATCAGTGATCTACTCATACTTAATACGAAAACACACTGCGTTTATAGTATTCAAATACAGCAAACATCGTAAATACAGTAACATCAATCGTCGTAGTCAAGACAGAGTTCTTACTTGTTTAAAGTTTCTATGTAAAACGTTTGTCCACTCTGTTCATTTTGATCCGGCCTACTTTCCTAGAACAAATATAACGCATCTTGTCAGAAGGTTTACATGTTACTCTGGGAAACATGTGCTCATCTGAAACTTTCATGATAATAGAATGTAAATTGATTTGTGTATATAAGAAGAAATCACAATTTTCCTGTAATTGCAAAACATTTTTCAAGAACAATTTCCCAAGTTACTTACAATATGTACAGAAATATTGCATTCATTTCTAACAACTTCCAAGTGGTACATATTATTTCAATCCTTCCAATTAAAGACCCCGTGACTACCTCCATGATTTTATTCAAGACGCTGGTGTTTTCCCTTTAGTTTTGGTGTCTTATGGTGTCATTTTTAGGGTAACAATGCCATTTGAATAACAGGTCAAGGTTTGTAGGTTTAAAATAAATCCCATTGTTTTCTATATATGTGCTGCTACTGTTACCGGTGCATCTGTGTCCATATTGCTGTCTTTTGAATCTTATGCTTGACACAATGGAAAGATATAATAGTTGATAAATACTTTTATAAAGGTTTACGTTAAATAGCAAGCACATAGTTTAACACATTGACATTTTATGCTACATTAACTTATGTACGAATTTGTATGACATTTTTGATAGCATTTTCGCTTGACTTACCTAAGCTTGGCTTTTATACAATGCAATACAATGCACTCAAAAGTGTTGCAGACTAGGGAATGCAACGGAAGTAACATACTTAGTTATTTAACATTAATCATTTGTATTCTTCTTTCATTTTTAGATTATTTCCACATATAAAATAGGGACAAGCGCTTTCAACATAAAAAACGTGTTCAGTCCTCTTTGATCAGATTAAATACTTTACCTGAACTACAAAAAAGTGAAGTTGAGATAACATACACTCCATGCCATATGTACAGAAGGATATGCCCAGTTTGTTTTTCTAATTCAGTCTCTAGATTTTTATTTTTTATTTTGTATTTGTATTTTATCTGAGGGTGATAAATATGAATCCAAGGGTATATATCTATAATTGTTATAGGAATAAAATTATCACTTATTCAAATTTTATCTCTGTGTCATTTGGGAAAAAGGGCTAGACACTACTGAGTCCTGGGGTCGGTATTCACGAAACCGTTCGCATGCTCAAATTGAGATTTGGTACTCAAGTCCAATCTCTTGTTCTAGTAGTAATATGAAAAAAAATTATCATTTTGTCAATGATCTTGGAGACTTTTGACAGAATTATCGCAAAATTCCGTATTCAATGTTTAAACTAGACTTTTTGACCTTTTCACATGATTTAAGCAAGTTACAAGAGAGTTGGACTGTGCACAGAATCCATGTTTGAGCATGAGAACGGTTCCATGAATACGGTCTGGTGTTTAAAACTTTCAGATTGCTTAAACATATCCATGGCAGAAGTCAACTTTGCTCCCTGCATAACAGATGTTTGTCTTCCTATTTCTAATAAATCACATTCTATTTTAATAAATAAGGTATTACAGTCTACAAAAAAACAATAATGCGATGCTAGAACAAGCGAGTGTGTGCAAAATTGCACTGTGTTTGTAGCGAGTATTATTTCTGTAGAATTTTATAGGTCTCATAATTATTATAATTACATGATATGGTGTTTAAATCTATATTGCAAAGATAAAATGTTAATAGTTAGTTGTTCAATATCCTTAATCTCCAGAACCATTTTTTAATAATATGTTTTTCTAAAAATAACTTTAACAAGGTGTGTATTTACGTATGTAACTATATAATTAAATAGGACGAGTATAAACTCAACATTATAGTAAAAGAAAACAGTATTAATTACAATCGTGACTCCGTGTAAGTATCTGTAGGTACATTGCGTGACATGCTAACATGTATACAAGTAAATGTTTTCCGCATTTTAACTATCCCCTTTTTGCCTTCTGTAACAAGTACATGTCTACCATGGCGGCGATGGGGCGAATTAAATTTATCACGATGGCAAATACACGTACAAAACATAGCACATATCCACATATGTAGAGAAAGCACACGTGAACGAAAAGATGAACACTAATTGATTATGAGTTTAAGGTTGAAAGGTGAATATTTGAACGTGTGTTAGATTCCCGGTGTATAGTAGACACAGACAATAATGTAAAATGTGACACACGATTATTGTGTTAATAGTTTACCATTAACTTCAAATTTAATAATGTAGCATGCATATTTTAAGCTGTTTTAAGAAAACACGATGGCAATTTGAAACACTGTGTTGTTTAAGGAGTAGTCTGTATTATTAACAGTTTTTTACTCTACGTTCTGTGTTTTCAAAACAAGCATATCATATGTTTCCTTATGAACACACAATCTGAAAATAAAATGCCTTTGTAAGTTTAAAGTGAATGTAATCGCCATTGATTAAAAAAAGGTGAACATTTTGAACTGCCTATTTTACATCAATTTTGCAATTTTAGTAAACGTTTTATCGAAAGTTTGATTTTATTGGGAACGAACAGAAACATCACTGATTTGGAAACCTGATTTTTTTTCTTTCTTTGATATTCTGGCTGTCTTAGTTTTCGCAACTATTGTAGTTTTTACTAACGTAGAACGATACACTATTAACGAATTGTCGGCCTCTGACTTCTAGTCTAGACTGTTACATAGTTTACATATAACTAAAGTTATATAAAAAAGAACGATTTTACATCACTGATTGACACTCATGCTTAATTTGAAACTTTAAATTCATGAAAAGGCAAAATCACCAACTGGCCAATAGCAAGAAGTTATTGTATTACGATTTTGTCTTTAAAATAACTTTATTCATTGCCCTGGAGGATAGCAGGTGAAGCCTTTCTCGATCCTCTTCAAAACATGGGGAGGGTGTACAGGATAGGACGGGACATTAAGACAGCATGGCCAGCATACGGGCGTCCTTTGTCGTCTATACAGGATCGTTTGCTACAGCATGTACTCTGCATTTGCAAGCCGCCTATCTTAAACGCCCTTCACCTTAGCCTATCTTGTTGACACGGATTTTCCATTTGCAAAACGTGTCTATCTTTTACACATCTCTGCCTCAGTGTGCATTGCCCTGCAGCTACATGCTATGACGTCAGCTATTTAGATGACTTAATTATGTCGGTAAGGCTATTACGACTGCCATTCTAAATTCGAGCCGTATCACGTTACACACGCGGTATTTGAGTGCTCTAGCTAATGTCAACTATAGATATGCATACATTCCTTGTAACAGTATATATGTTTTTGTAATTTATATAGTTAATAATAACAATAAAATGTATTAATCACATATTTCATTACCTGTATAATTTTGCGCATACATTGTCTAGAAAAGTAAAGTCGCTTATGAATAAAAAATAGAGCTTATATATTCTGCCACTTTTTAAACATTATTATGCTTCTTTGTTTTTCTCCAATTCCACCCAAGAGAATTGTGCTAGCTCGCACAAAATGTGTCTTTTTCTGTGTCAAATGAATATAGATTTCATCTAAGTAATGAATGTTTCAGCAAATGGTATCATGGTCTTGTAACACACATTGCTTTTACTGGATCAGCAATAGCAAAGATGCGTGTTGTAATCATTACATGATTTGTTTGAACATTCGTAATCTATATTTACAGATAGATATTTTTTATCTTTATTTAGTTATATCACTCTCCAAACGTAAGTTCTTTAAACCGCAAAGTCAGTGTTGACACAATCAGATAGATGACGTCACAATAATGATTACTCTGACCAAATAATGTTATTTTTATCCTAACACGTATTCTCATATTTACACCTTAGTAAAGACCTATTTGGATTGCCATTGTGTATCTATTACAAAATATTAAAGGTTAAATAACACGTCCGTCCGTCCGTCCGTCTGTCTGTCTGTATTGGTCTCTCTCTCTGCGCTGTAACGCGAGGATGCAGAGCAAATGTCAATATACCAAGTTGAACCCTACACATCTGTATGGGTTTTTCGACATTTTTGTTTAATTAATGATGCATTTCCTTTAGTTTTGGTGTTACATATGTCCCGTTTAACATCTATTCCTGTCGACGTTTTGTTCCGATATCGGACTGATTTTTTTTTTTTGCCGCTACGGTATACTTTTTATTTTGATATTCACGAGTAGCGTAACAATAGCAAATTACTTTTTATTGATTCGGAACAGAAATAACCACTACTCTCACTTGATGGTCGGAGAGGGCACTTGCCTTGTCAGATTCCTGATCGGTAGCTGTTACAGTTTGTCCCCTGAGATGAATTCCTGGAATAGTTTTTATTTCCGTTAAACTGTCACGGGTTTTCTCTTATAAATGAGATAAATGTCCTCTAAAATCCCATTTAAAAACATATCAAACGCATTTATATAAAAACAATATAACTTCAAGAGTGTATTACGTCGCTGTAACTCGTTATTCCTTAAATGTCATACAGTGTACATGCCTTTATATAGACAAAGACGTTATGCAATTCACAAACATAAGATGGGCAGGAATTGATAAATCAACCTAAAAGAATGTGTTTGCGATTTACGTACACAATGACGTCAAGCAGTGTATTTGACAAACAGGTACTCGTACATAGCAACACTTGATCAAATCAACTGTATATATATCGTCTGACAGAAAGCATTATATGGTTGTTAAAGTTGTTTAAAAAGTTCCATTTAAGTAAATTATTATTCTGGTCAGATTTTATTACTTATTTTGATCTCAAACAATTATTGTAAACATTTTACTGTAAATATCTTACTTTGTTTGATGTCAGTTTTCCTATTTCAGTCAAATTGCTTTGGACTGATCTGTGTGTTGCTGTTGCGTATGTGTAATAATATTCGTCTTTACCTAGATGTTATTCTCGTGAGCTCTTTTTGCGTAAGTATTATTTTCGCGGACACTTTTGAGTAGGAGCAATAACGCGATGTTTTGTTTTCGTATGTGTTATAGTTGAGACTTGTTTTAGTTACTTTTACCTAAGATATTTTGGGTAGGTCTAATATTCGGGAACATATCAATATTATGAGTACTAGTAGTAATAGTAATTTGAAAATAACAGCGCGTGATAAATAATATCCGTAATTAATGTTCATCTTTGCAGCATATGTATCATACATATACAAATCTAAGAACCTACACATTGCACAACGCTCTGATATTAAATCAACCCATGATATATTATTACCATACCATCAACAATTTCCCAAATGTCAGGGCTGGACAATAAGGATAGCCCGATATTCTGAGACAAGTGAAATCTCCAGTATTCTAAAAACTGCTAACACGATTGACTAGTCAAAACATGGACTAGTAGAAATTGGAAACAAATATCCCGATCGGCTAGTGGTAATCAAAACGACTTTTAGCCCTGTAAATTATGAATCATTAAGCTACATGTAATTTTAGTTAATGGTCAAGTTAAGAACACATTACATTCAGTGCACCAACCTGCGGAAGAGTACGGACACATTCCAGATACAGCTGAACAGCATGGGTATCAGCGTTCTGTGTGATAGCCATGGTCTGGGATGCCGAAGTCGTTCAGTCTGAAAATCAAATGTAAATTTAAACTTAAACTATTTTCATTGGCGACTTCTTTACTTTACTGAATTTCACAAAAGATATCAAATTGGTTGCCATAAATATACAGGAAACGCTTATTTAGCCGGAAAGATTGATCTGCCTCAGGCTTTGTTTGTGAGTTTTGTATGACGCGTGTCCTTTTGGTAATATGGTCCATATCATTTGTATTGGTACCAATGTTAGCTGCAATTTTGCATTTTGGGTCGACTCTAATTTACTGTTTTATCTTCTTAAAACAAAACACTCGTTATATTTGAATTAGTTTTTGACAAAGCTTAACCTTATAGATTGGTGTAATTATCTTTTATTGTAATTATCTTTTGTGACAAAAGAAGGGCAAGGTTGCATTATTCATATTTCGCGAATAAACCCAAAAGTATTAAGCTATTTGTTATAATTTTACGCCTGAAGGATTTGTGTATCCAGCCGTGTGACTCTGGGTTTTTCATTTAGCATAACATATAGATTATACAATCTGAGTCATATTACCTGTCGCCTATTTATGGTTAATAATTACAGCCATATAGAAGATATGCAATTTAAGCATAAGGTTTATGTCATTTATGTTAATTAGCACGTAATTAGATAAATGTCAAACAGCACGTGATGTACATGAAATGCATACTTTGGATTATTTACTGTAAATGTAAATATATAAGCGGTAGTCTTATTTTAGCGGTAATATTGCGCTTAAATTTTGCGCCTAATTATGACTGCGCCAATTAAATTTGTTTTTTATCGCATATTTTGTGGTTGTTCTGATTCATCAATGCGCTAATCTGTTAAAATTTAATTAAGCGCTTCAATTTAATAGCGCGAATAAGAACGTGTACAGTATATCTTTCTCTAAGTATTTGTTTTTGAATACATGCTCGTTAAGTACGCGGATTGAAGTAGCACGTGAACAATATATTTTATATAGCCCAATGCAAAATTTAATGTTTTATATATTACGCAAGAATATACGATGAGTGAATCGTGATTTTACCTAAGACATACAAAATGGGTGTAGGGTGATTGAAAGTCTCTGCGAGAAAAATCTTCGCGAGATTAACAGTACGCGAATTATCTGTTATACACATTGCTAAGCAATCAGATATTGTAACAACGGTAAAATATGCATTTTTTCTCTTTGATAAAGTGGAAAAACAGCATTTAGCGCAAAGAAAAAATCGTTTCTGCAGTCATTTTCACTTACAGATAGTGACAAATTCTTTACTTACTTTACATGGCGTCAAAGGTCTTTTTACTTCAACTAATGTCAAGATTGCTGTGCATTTCATCGTGAAGCATGTTCTAAAGGCGATCTATTTCACCTTGTGCTAAGTGTTTCATTCCATATATAAAAGGATAAAATATGTTTTTCACTGTTTATTTTCATTCTTTTTCATTCCTTTTGTATCAATTTAGCAAGGACCCCGTCGGTTGCATTATATTACCATAAATTACCCTTCCACAGGTGCAGAATAATTGAATCTACACATTTTTAAAAGTGCATTGATTCATTTTTCATTGCAAACAAATCTATGTTCTGCAGTTTTTAAGACCTGAATAATGCATGAAATTTTTTTTGTTTTGACAAAAACACAATTTTCTTTACAGTATGTAACGTATCTTTGAACATGCTAACAAACATCTATTATGTACAGGAATAATTAAGTCCATTTACAGTGAAAATGATAGATATATCGAATGGGTAACCTGCACAAAATTTAGTTTCGAGTGTAGGTGTTTGATAACGTGATCACTACTAACTTCACAGGCGAATGAACTGATTTATCGCTCAGGTTTTGCTGTTATGGCAAAAGAAAATAGGCCTAAATAACAGCTTCATGTCATGCAATCGATTGTAAGCTCTACAGAGGATCGATTAAAGACTAATATATGTTCGGTTTGTACTTATGTTTTGTTCAAAATTAGTTGAACGAAACAACACAGCGTCAGCATAAAATGTACTACACCGTCAACACTTTAGATAACATAATTCCATATAATTCCCAAAAATATGCAAAAGAAATAGTAAATACATCAACAATAGCAAATAACGAACAAAAAGACTTTAGCGTCAAAATCATCAGAAAATTATAATATCATATTTCAAGTTGACAAGAAAAAACAAGAGTAGGAACCGGGGAGACACCAAAGCACAGAAAGACATGATGAACGAACAAGGAAACGTTACCAAGTGTTCTTTTATCACAAATCGAACAAGCATAGCACAAAATAAATAATAATTTTTTCAGTATTATATATATAATGGATCTATATCAAGAATGAAACTACAAAAACATTACCCGCAAATGCATCATGTTCATGCTATAAAGTGCTGAAGTACAGAGGTGTCCATACAATAGAAATTGCTCCATCAAACTCACAAACATATCATTTTAGTACAGATATTGTATAAATCATATCAACAAATGACAGTTATAAAGTTACATACAAACCTACCAGCGTATGATTTTGATGATAGAAGTGCTCAACGAAATATACCAACATAATATCTTATTATATGTTTCATGCACGATAAAGGACCATAATAACTCAACTCAATTAAAATCTTTATTAACCAAGAAACCATGTCAGTCCTATTGTTGACAAGTCACGATTGGGGGCTGTCAATAGCTGAATTAAGTTCAAGCAAACATACAAGATTATATGCATCACACTTCACCTATGCTTCATTAGAATAGGCTAATTATAAAATGTCTTATTCTTAAATAATATCTATTACCACAAAAGAAAACAATAGAAGGATTTCCTCAAAAAAACTGGCATTGTTCCTTCTTGTATGGACAAGAGATGCCAATATATCACGGCACCAAATTTAGCGAATATTTTATATGCATTTTTCAACACTTATATTGATTTCTGGAGAAAATAGATGTTCTCAATAGATTGGTTTTCCTTGACCTTCCTATTATTTTACTCCTGAGGTGAAAAACTCCACTGCCTATATTAAATAGCCCCTGTGTATGATGTATAACACTAACTAACATTTGGTTTGTAGCCTAAGTACCATATCTATCTTTCTATTTGGTGGATAGATTATAGATTATACATGTTCCAGAACAATAATTAACAAATTATTATATTTACATTTCCACTGCAAGTTCTAAAATAAGAAATTGAGTTCATATGGCTATGAAAGCAATTTGGTCAGCGTCATGTTGAAGTTTCACATCTCGCCTCGATTGAAATGAGACAACCGTTAGAAGCAAACATTTTGGTGACGTAAGGCTGTTCTATGAAACTCGTTTGTATTGACGACACAGACACTTCAATATCGCAAATATAGGGGAGTATATGTATTAAAGTCAACAATTATTTAAAATTTAAAATATAAATAAATTTAAGGATTGAACGGATTTTTTTTCAATGTTCATGCCAGTATGAAATGAAGAAAATGGCCTTTGAATAAAACAGACAAATAAATATACCATAGCGTCAACATATCAGCAGAAAGTAAGAATTTATAGTCATTTTGAAAATATTGCAGCACGAAAAGAAAGATATCATGACATACTGTAATAATGGAAGTTTTAGCGGTGCAGAAATACTCGTATGGAGTCAATAAGCATGAAAAATATCCACTCGCGAAAATATATCTAAAATGTATAGATAACCACTGTCAACGCACAAATGCCCATATCACAGAAAGTTAAATGATTCACAATGCTAATATTTCCACTTACAGTATTTCTTTTCAAAAGCCGTAACAAAAAAACATCATAATAATCCCGTTACACACACGAACCGAAAAGCAATTCCTTTACCATTAATTAAATAATATCAACAGGACCAAAATGTTATATTTACCTTAAAATATTTAACTTTCAAACATATCTAAAAATGAAAGAAACACATGCATAAAGTGATGCCGGTGAAATAATACTCCAATGTTAATTTTAATATTTGTTCAATATTTAAAACCTTATAAATATAATACTGCGTTACTTTAACTATAACATTATACGTATTCACAACTTGCCATGTGATTAACAAAACACGCATATCCTGTCACGTGACTGATCTTAGACCTTTGTACCAAGTGTGTCACATGGCTGATAAGCCGTCCTTCCCACAAAATTTTACTTTGAGTGTCACATGTTTGCCGAATATCTGCGCTATTTGACCTTGCACTTCGTATGTCCTGCGATAACCTATTTGTTATGCATCAGTCATAATATGATAAATAGGCTGCCGGCTTTTAAGTTTGTGTCAACATGCTTTACGTGACCCTAGTCTGTGACTAACAACCAACGAATGCTGTTTGCTCAAATGTTAAACATTAAAGACATCTATTATATAATACACACAGAGAACCATCATTGAAATATAATTGAAATTAGGGCATAGTTTGACATTAAATTAACGTGAGTAAATAAATATTATCAAACGGTATGTAAATGAATCGGAGTATAGGTATTGATGATTTCCCTAACATTAGACATGTATTATACATGTACAATATGATATAATGTGTGTATACAGTCAGGCAATAGTTATATAAAACATCTGAAATAGGACATTGTTTGACATATGTTATACGGCAGTGAATGTTAATATACATTACGTATCTAATAAAATACATAACGGGAAAAAAGCAATAAAAATATGAAATTAAGTTTTGCGCAAAGCTACAGCTGATAAAATCTGATTTTATGAGATATTTTATATTTAATTCATAAAGTTACTTAACGTTCAGTAAAACGCAAAGTATGAATGATGACGATGGAGGTTATTAGACAGTTTAACAGTGTAAAAACGATCCATAGAAATGCACAAATAGGATAAATTTCTAGTATAAAATGACCTTTTCAAAGTGAGCCGTTTGGTTACCTTGATGCAAAAATAGGTTTGCATACTCTGGCACATGGTATCAAAGCTATTTAATATATATGACAAACAGTTCAATCCTTTATTGATAAAAAGATACGTTTGTCATCGTCTAAAATCTAGATCAAGTGTTTTGATAATGTGAATATAACCAGCTGATAATGGGCAACATATTTCGCCCTAATATTACTGTGTGTCTCGTTTCATTATGTCTATGCTCGTTGACCCAACAATTAGCAAAGGTTAATAATATGTAGATTATTATGTATATGTTTACACTTAGCATTTTATTATCAGAATGATGTCAAGTCCACAAATATAATAAATTTACATATCTATATGATTTATGAAACCAAATTATATATTTCCAGTTATATTAAGAGATTTCCAAACGAGTTTCATAGGATTTTTCGAGTTTCTTCGAGTTTCAGTGAGGTTCATAGAAATGACATGAAATGGAAGCGAGGTGGGATTTGTTTCGTCATACATGTACTATATATATGTATTTACTTATGTGGGGCAAAGCTAAAACTCTGGCATCTAAGCATTTTTGATGACGTATTAGATTTTTTTGTGAAGTTATCATGACGCAAAAGATATGAGAATTTATGTCATGATGATTATGACTATAATAATAGCAGAATGTAATGATGTTAAGTATTTAAAATGATTTTAAATATGAGAAAGAGAATGTCTAAATTCCAACAAAACTATGCTTCGAACTCAGTACTGGTGAAAGTAAAGTAGAATATGAACACACGAGAAATTAACGGAGACCCTTGTAAAATAGTACAAAAAGCTCCACCGCCGACACCTGCTATGTTCATCAGCGTCAAATCCGTTTGATGTTACGTCCTCAAATTGAGAACAGGAGTAATGACAATGACGTCACAGGATATACAAAAGAGCAATATGAAAACATCGACCTTTCATATCGCTCAAGAAAATACCATATTTTCTAATAGATTCATGATATCAAGTATTAACTTTGCGTTCAGTTTTCATTAATCTACAAGTTGTCTTCCTGCCGTCGAAATAAATCAGGAAAACCGTGATGTTCGGATCTAACTGGTATATTTATTAACATGATTGTGAAAAATGTTAATATATTTTTTTATGAACGAATCATTAGCAACTGAATATATATGCAGAAATACAAGACCATACCGATATAGCTTTTTAATACCTTTATCCTATTTTGAGATACCTTCATAATGATTGTGTCAACAATTACCTTATACAAAAGTGTACACGCACGTAAGGTCAAAGGTCAATACCAATATATACACATACATGTATATGTGTTTCCACATTAGTTCTGCTCACCCAAGCGTGATCAGTTCATTGTTAAAACATCACGAATCGACATGTATTCAATTTGTCCTTCAGACAAATAAATACATTCTTAAATAATCTTTAAAAGAAGATTGCTAATTTCTTTTTAATGAGCTTGTGAATTGTGTATGCAAAGCAAGCAATTTATAAGCTACTCGGTAGTAAAATGTTCATAGGCTTTGTATTTGCCGATATACTGTTCTACCAAATTATTATGATATAAGGTTTCATGTAAAAATTCATTGAAACTTACGTCTACCAATAAAGCATTTAAAATGCTAGCGTAATTGATTATTTTGCATTGTTATTTGTTCGTATTTTACTATAAAGACCTCACTGGATAATTTGTTTTTACATCATACATCAAGATATTCTAAAACGTATCAATAGTTATATTCCGGTTATTTTAGTTGTGATTACCCAGCATTATCATAAGTACATATTCCTCCTCCTCCTCCTCCTCCTCCTCCTCCTCCTCTACTTCTACTGCTGCTGGTGCTGTTG